>JAOWBN010014350.1:0-10865 GCA_028565015.1 Pinguicula moranensis
GTGAGACATTTGGGATTTTATTCCTTAGTCTTTTCAAAACTCTTTTAAAACTTATCTAAGACTTGTTTCGGGTTTTATTGGCGTTTACTTTTCGAAACACATGTAGACTTAGTTCTTCACCTCCTTTATAGGTGAGGGTTAATGACTCAACAAGTGTTTGATCATAGATACTAAGGTTCGAATCAACATTGATTCTTGGGTCTAATCACAAGTTGATTAGGTTCATATCAATGCAGGTGATGATTATAATTTCAAGCTGCACATGAAGATTGGCCTCCACGGATGTGATCCTTGTTTTCTTTAATTTTATCTTTGTATTTCTATTTTCCTCTTCACCTTTGAACGTGAACTCTCTTCTCTTCATAGTGAATTTTGGATTAAAAAAAACATTGATTTTTGTTATTTCTATATATGTGATCAATTCTGCCCATAACCTTCCTCTTATCTCTAATGTTGCAAGTGGAGTATATGTTAATGAATGTTACTAAACTTGAACCCCAAGTTTCTTGAAGAACTATGACAAATTTCATTTCCCAAGATGTTTGAAGTTGGAAACTATTCAATTTCCGGTGGTCGAAATTCCTCCCGAAACCCCTACTGAACTTTTCCAGAACATTCCAAGGTTCCATGCCCAAAAAATTCTTTATTATCCTTATTTCTATGTTTTGCATCTTTGTTTCCTGATTAACTTGTCCTCTAACCTTATTGTTGTGCTATTTCCATTTCCCCTCACATTGTAGCTGACTATCTTCATAGAGTAGCATGAGGAACTTCTGTCATTACTGCTCCGTGTGAAATGGCACTATTGCATTTGATATGGGTGTTTATGTAAACTTCCTTTCTTCTCTATCTCTGATATTATTCAGTAGTATATGTTGGAAGGAATCTTTTTCAAAGTTGCTAAAGTCTACCCCTACATTTACATCGCACTGCCAAGTTGCTATGGCGTTTTGTTTAATGTCCTCACAGGCTAGGATGCTATCATGTTGTAGATGATCTTCTTTGTGCCTATGCCTACTTTGAATTCTCCGACGGAGAATGTGTTGCTCTGTTGGTTCCTCTCTGACCACTAATTTCAATTCTTTGTTAATGTTATGCTTTGTATTTGCAGTAGTTACTTCCCGTAACTCTTCATGCACATTCACAAACAATTCAATATTTGTTTCCAAGATCTGTTGCTGACTACTTTAAGAGCTTTGTACTTTATATGTAAAATTCGTGGCTTTTCTGCATTTTCTGCTACTGAAGATTTCTTTTTTCTTGTTTGTTCCGGGTTTGAGTTGGCTCGTCCGTAAAATTGGCTTGATATGTTTGCTGTCCATGTTGGGCTATCTTTTCATCAACTAGCTGGTCTTCCCTACTTAATTCCAAGCCCAATCCATCCTTTAGCTGAAGTTGATCTAGCAATTAAGTTAACATCCGCCAAGCCTATCTTGGTTTCTTCAGTTTTGCGGGCTTCTTTTCGGACCAATAGTCCCAGATAATCGTCGTGTATTTCCATATTCTGGTGGGCTTCATTTAAGTCCAGTAGGCCCGGATTTGCCTCCAATGCACCTGTTAGCTTATTTTGGCCTTTCTCCAGTTTCACTTGACTGAGACTTTCTTACTGACCCGATTTAGGAGTTAGAGAAATGTTTATTTTTTAATATGTATATCCTTATAATTATTTTTGTTCGTTTGCTGGGATGGATCAAGAACTTTACGCGAGGATGGGTGAGATACAAATGTAAAAGAATGTTTTTTTTTAAACATACATATAAAAAGAGTTCACATTTTTGGACCTCTTCTTTTATGTTGGGTCCTCTCAAAAGGTTCAAGCCAATTACATGAAAACATCCAGAAAATGCACATAGTGAGTGATTCATATCCACGTGGATATTTTCCCCACGTTCTCTCTCAAGAATGTGGGAAAATTTATTTAAATTTGTATCATTATTTTTCTACAAACTGCTAAAAGTAAAAAAAGTTTGATGTTAAAATATATATATGAGAACAACGTTAAACACATTGTTAACTTTGATCAAAGCAATCAAAGCAACTCTGATTAACTTTGCTCACCTCAGGCCTCAAAGTTATCTTTTCAAAAAGCAGTCTTATTGGCATAGGTATGCACAGAGAACTCCTAGAGGAAATGGCAGCGTTGGGCTGTAGGGCTGGCTCACTGCCCCGTAAATACTTGAGACTACCTTTAGATTCCAATCAGTGTAGAACTGCTACATAGGCCCCCATCATTGACAGATTTCAGTATTAACTCAACCTCTGGGATCATAAATTCTTATCCTCTAGTGGCAAACTTATTCTTTTAAACTCAGTTTTAGCTGCTCTACCTTCACATTTCTTTGCCTTTTTCAAAACACCTCAGGTGGTCATCAAGAAACTAACAGCTATTCAAAAAGCTTTTTCCTGGAACAAGAAGTCTAACAAGAAAGTCATGTGCTGGACATCTTGAAGGAAGGTCTGCACATCTACCAAAGAAGGAAGTCTGGAAGTAAGACACCTCGGATATTTTAACCAAGCCATGTTAGACAAATTGATAGCAAGATTATTGAATGGGGATGAGAATATGGTCTCAAAATTTTTGCATTCAAAGTATAGTTCAAATGGCTCTCTGACCATTGGAGAACTCAATGCATTGTCTAGACCTCATACGTCTGATGTCCTACACAGTGGCCGTAGAAGAGACAGACCATATGCATCTCAATGGTGGAACAATCTCCAGGACCTTGCTAAGTCAAACTGGTTTAGGGACCACACTAAGATCCTGATTGGCAATGGTGACAGGATCAGGTTCTGGCTGGATCAGTGGCACAAACAATGTTCCCTTGCTGTTCAAATTCCACGATTATTTAGACTTGCTTTGGCACCTTCAGCCTACATATCAGATATCGGCCAATATCAAAATGGCTCTTGGCATTGGTCATGGAATTAGCGCAGAACATTAAGGTCATCTAAAAGTACTAAATTGACAAACCTTATTTCTTTCTTGCAGGACTGTCCAAGCGGAAGGGATGGACTTGATAGATACATTTTTGAAGAAAATCCAGATGGCCAATACTCAGTCAGGATGGCATACAAGGAGCTGGCTTCTGCACAGCCTGCACCTTACTCAGAACATGAAGTTTCTCTACTAATTTCAGTATGGGACACATTAGCACCTAAAAAAATTCAGATCTTTGTATGGAAATTTTTGCAGGATGCACTCCCCACGCAATGTGCAATGATGAGAAGAGAACTCATACCAGAAGATCAAATATGTCATTGTACCTTCTGCCTCTCATACTTTGAGACTGTGCTACATTTATTTTCTTCATGTTTCATTGTTTTACAGTTTTGGAAGGAGCTTCTTACAGCACATGGATGTTTCCATAAATCAGCTTCCCTCACTAGAAACTTTTACTACACTATGCCCTCCCATAACCAACCTACAAGCATGAAGAACAATTTGGTTTTCAGCAGTATGGCACATCTAGTTGGCAAGAAACAACTGCCATTTTCGAGCATCTCAACCAGACATAACCCTGATTCGTGAAAATATAAAAAGATCTACTTGGTTGTGGATCAAAGCCATGAAGAAGAGCAACTTTGCCTATACATTATCTGATTGGTTTGTGCAAACACTAGGCTGTATTCATAACATAAATTAGGGTATCATCTGAACTCAGGAAATCCACTTTACTGAGGCAGATCCAGAGCCAATGAATTGATGAGATCCGTGGAGAAATTTTTGATCAATTGCTAGAGAGGTTCTTTTACTATTTTCTTTGGTGTTGATCTGATATGCATGTCTATTCGGAGTACCACCCTCCCATTCACTACAGGAATAACTCACCAAACATAACCAAGCTATGTACCAATATCCCTACAATGGAAAATTGACAATGGGACAGTCATGACATTTTTCTTTGGTGAAAAGCGGATGATGACGATGATCTGAATGCTGAGATGCTTTATGATCTTCTATGATGCTATGTGAGTCATGTACCAGATCACCTTTAGCTATACTAGAGGAAGAGTATGAAGAAAAGACACGACATTTAGCTCAAACTCAAGATATTAGCTAGTTGATACGCCTAGTGCACATATGAATATCTTGTACTTTTGAATTCTCCTTTCTTTCCTTCTTCCTTCTTTTCTTTCTTCCTTTCTTCCTTTCTTGTAAATACTTTATTTATACACAATGAAATTTGGCTTATAAAAAAACGTTAAACACATTGTTTTTATGTATGGACCGTTTTTACTTAGTGAAATAAATAGTGGCCCACCATGTACGATGAACATTTTTTCTTCTTGTTGACTTTGGTTTATTATATTGATTCTTGTCATATGTAATTGAACTATAAGCCCTTTCACCTCAAGTACACTCTCAGACACACACACATGTGTTGTGTGTATATATTAGAGGCATGGGATTCTGGACCGAGGGTCAAGTAAGGCAGTTCACACCAATTTGTTTTTAAAAATGACTATAATTTTTTGAGGTTGGCACTCCGCCCCTGATTATGTGCTTTTTTTTTTAAAATTTAATTTCACCCTCCTTTATTACCTGAATTAACAGTATATACAACATTGGACTATTTATTAATGTGTTATTTGCAATATTTAAGACAAATAACTGGTTGGTGACATAGCATTTTCATGACAAAATAAAATTATTAGTGTGCAGGGTGCTATATGCTATGGTAGGGGAACATGGATCAGAACGCCTTCCATTGGATAAAGCATCGATAAATAATTAAAACGTACGTGTAAGGAAATTAGGTTAGGTTAGGGAAAGACATAGCCACATAAGATTACCAAATTACAGAACAAAACATGGAAGGCTAAGGTACTTAGGGCTAGTGAGATGGAAGGAGCTGAATATCCAATTAGTAATGTACACCGTCGCCTAGGGAAGAGAATTGAGATGGAACAAAGGCATGCAGGGATGACGCAGGATTGCATTACCTTATATGCTACAAACTTCCCCTATATAGAGAATACCAGAAAGCTGTGAGCAATCTTTGAGATGCAGGTCAAGGTAAGTGGATTTTTGATCCCAAATAAATTATCTCTAGCTGGTATGCAATTAGGGTTTGTGACTTTTGAGGAAGTAAGTTGTGTGGAAAATTTGGAATGGAAGTTGAACAATGTATGGCTAGGAACTGTCAAGCTGAAAGCAAATGTAGCTCGCTTTGGAAGAGGTACACCAAAACTGAAACCTATGCAGACAAAAGTCATAACTGGAAAACATGTGATAGAACGGGAAGGGAAAATTACTACACAAACATACAAAGATATAATAGTTCGTAGAGCTAAACAATCGATGGTAGTAGAAAAAAGAGGAATAGTTGGGGATAAGAATTTGATGATTGCAGACAAAACAAAATTAGTCAAAGCCAATAGGAATATAGAGTTATCCTTGAAAACAACAAGAGAAGACTCATTGTGGCTAAGATACAGTTGTGTGGCACAGTTAAAGGATAAAGATTGATGGAAAGATCTCCAAATTGAGCTAAAAAGGGGTGGCAACATACATTTAAATGTAAGCCCTATGAGGGCTGGAAAAATACTAATTTGGGAAGAATAAGATATTGATATGAAAAACCTCTTAAAAATTGATATGGAATGGATCAAACAATGGGTAAATAAAATGACTGAATGGACTGGCCAACCAACTATTAAAGAGCAACTAGGTTGGATCAAGGTTTACGGAGTACCATATCATGCTTGGACAGTCTCTGTCTTGGAATCAATAAGAGCTACAATAGGAAAAGTGGTAATAGTGGATGAGACTACAATGGGAAGGAAATACTTGGAGGGTGCAAAAATATTGATATAGATGGATTTATTAAAAACAGCCAACCAGATATTGTCAGTAAATATTGATGGACAAGAGCATTTACTCAGGGTGGTTGAGATAGGTGAAAAGAAGTTTGAGACAGATACATGCCAAGACTAGTGTCAAAGTGAGACCACTTCTGATGAGGAAAGCTATCTACAAAGAGAATACTCAGTAGCATCAAAAAGAAAAGTGGCTCAGCATCTGGGGCCAATAAAGCAACACAAGAAACATCACAAGAAGAAGACAAAGAGGAAGATCTAACAAATGAAAGGGAAGTATAGGAGAGAGCATCAAAAGGAGACAAGAGTGGTAAATTCTGGCAACCATCTAAAATAGAATGGTGGCCTGGAATAGAGAAAACCATTGAAATAGCCAGAATGGAGAGAAGACATAGCAAACAAAAATGAAGATGTAGCAAAAGAACTGGACTTTGAGATAGTACATGAAACACCAATGTTAGTAAATGTTGAGGACAAGTGAATACATGAGGGACTAGTAGAAGACCTTATGGTATTTATCATGAGATGCATAAACGAAGAGAAAAATAAGATAAACCAAAGTCATACTCGGGGAAACACAAGCCCTCCACACAACATAAATGTCGGTAACATAAATCAAACTCATCAGACTCCAAGAACGCAGAAAAAAAACTTAGAAAATATCAGCAAATCAGGGAAAAGAACACAAGGAAATCAAAAGAGCAGGAAAAAACTACTCAGCATATCCAGAATGAGCAAATATTTGAGGAATGGAATATCTTGTTGGACAGCAAAAAATCAAATAAACAGACTGCACTCAGAAATGAGAAGGATATATTCAAACCATCCTCATCCATAACGGATAGTGCAATTGAGGCATCAAACTCAAGGAACCTGAGAGTAGAAGCAGAAGGAATATTTAGCTTTGGGAAAGCTCTGGGAATTTAGTACGCAAAAGAAGACAACTTAGACACTGTTGACCTAATGGATATAGCAAGAAGGAATCATACAGAAAATGAAAGAGGGAGATAAGACAATTGAAGCAACAAAAAATGCAGCTAATGAGACTTATAATGTGAGAGAATTGGGAAGGAAGAGAACAAGTCTACAATTAGTGGAGAAGAATATAATAGACTTCCCGAGTGTTCAGGAAATAAAAAAAGGAAATGGTCAGCAAGTAAACTATGTGAAGTAATATGGACATATAACAATTTTGATTGGGTATACAAAATCTTACAAGGATTTTGAGGAGGACAACTTTGTATTTGGAACATATCCAAATTTTAAAGGCATAGTGTATTTGATGAAGATGGGATATTAGGTATCTCTGGTTGTTGGGCAGGAGAGCAGATAATATCACATATGGTAAATATATATGGACCATCAGACCTAAGTGAAAAATAAAAAATAACAGAACACTTTGAAACAATGCAGAGGGGTAAACAGAGGATAAATTGTATCTTATGGGGATTTCAATGCAATATTGGAAAAATAGAAATGAAGGGTAGATCAGTAAGCTCAAATGATAGAGAGATAACAATATTCAAATAGATTGTTGATGAAATGCATCTACAGGATCTGAAAATGATAAAGAGGAAGTATACATGATACCTCAAATCTCTAACAACAATGAGTAGGTTAGATCGTTTCCTAGTAAATGAAAAATGGATGGGCATAGAGTAGGAGTGGGTACAAATAGGATTGGACTATGAAGATTCATATCATTGTCCTGTAAACTGGAAACTTTGGTACAAAATTGGGGACCTAAACCAATGGGAGCGTGGGATTGTTGACTAAATTCTGTAGAATACAATGCACTGGTCAGAAGGGTTTGGAGTGAAACAGATATACCTTAATATGTAGGCTTTAGACTGAAAAAGAAAATCAAGATATTGAGAGAAAAAAAATCAAAGAATGGAGTAAAAGTGAGAAGGGGGATGTAGAAGCTCTGAGACCAGAAATATTAGAAAAACTGAAAGGGATGGAGCTTACGGCTGAAAAATGTAGATATTGGAGTGTTAAACTCAAACCAAGCAGTTGCAATGAGGTAGACACTGTATGAACTAACACAAAAGTAGGAAAATAAGTGATATTGGAGAGCAAGATTGAGTTGGATACAACAAGGAGATGCTAACACCTCCAACTTTCATAGATGGGTGAGAAAAAACAGAGCAAGGAACATGGAAAAAAAGAGATTTGGATAGATGATGCAGAAAAGTACAGAAATGTTTCAAGGAACATTTTGAAAAAGGATTTATTGAAACACAAAATAATCAACCAAGGTTAGGCAGTCTCCAACTCCATAGCCTATCGCGGGACTCGAGACAGAAACTACTAGTACCATTTAGTATTATGTAGGTGCAACAAGCAATCAAAAGTTGTGGGAGTGGAAAAAGCCCTGACCTTGATGGGCTAACTTTGCATTTATCAAAAAAAATTCTACTAATGATGCAGGAAGATATTGGACAGATGATGACTGAAATTTTATAAGAATTGCAAAATACCGAGAGGGGGGAATGCAACCCACATTGTGTTAGTCCCTAAAACCAGCACACCTCTATAGATTGAAGATTACATACCTATAACCCTCATTGGTTGTTTGTACAAAATAATAGCCAAATGGCATTTATCAGCTACAGAGAAATGGTAGATGGTGTTTTCATAGCAAGCAAGTAGTGATCTTAAAGCTTGATTTCGAGAAGGCGTTTAATATGGTTAATTGAACATATGTAGAAGTTGTGATTGACAAATGGGATTTCCAGAATGCTGGAAATGGTGGGTGAAAGAATGTCTACACTCAGCCTCAACTTCCTTCTTGATAAATGGAAGTCCAACACTAGAGTTCCACCCCGACAAGAGGTTTAAGACAGGGGGATCCATTATCCCCCTTCTTATTCATTATGATTGCAAAAGGACTATCAACAATGATATACAAAGTCGAGGAACTCCATTTATACAAACCAGTGACTGTGGGTAAGGAAAATGTGAAGGTATCACACCTACAGTTTGTAGATGATACCATATTTTTTGGTGAAACATCCTGTGAGAATGTGAAAACAATGAAAACACTACTTCACAATTTTGAAATGATATCAATGGAAATCAACTTTGAAAAAAGCTACCTCATGGGAGTCAATATACCGGACAATCTAACCAAACCAAAGCAAACATACCCAGTAAATCCCGAGTCCCGACCGTAGGAAGGGTTTGGGGAGAGTGAGATGTACGCAGTCATACCCTTACCTCCAAGAGATAAGGAAACTGTTTTCTCAGAGACCCCTAACTCATAGATCACGGTGGAAAGAAAAAAATAAAAATAGTAATAATAAAATAAAAATAAAATAAGAATAATAATAAATAAATAATACTATATAATAAAATTGAATAAGATAATAAAAATAAAAATAAAAATAAAAAGTAATAGCAGACAATAAAAATATAGATAAACACATAAATAAATAAATATATATAGATGGATAAATAAAGAAATCAATATAACCTAACCGTCTAGTCTATCCTACCAATCTCCTCTATCCCAAATCAAGTATGCATCTACAGTTGTCCGTTATCTCTCTATAAATCTCTAGCCGTAATAAGATGTCTCCAATTCGTCCTATCAGATGTCATGTCTTCAGAGAGGTCTAATCTCGCCAAGTCTAACCGAATCTGCACCTCCCATGTCCTTCTAGGTCTTCCACTCCCCCGCCTTCCTTCAACTTGGAACCCTTCAACTCTCCTTACGGGATCGTAGACACATCTTATTTACATGTCCAAACCATCTCAATCTCCCCTCCCTCAGTTCCGATAGATGCTATACCTAGTGTATCCCTAAAGATCTCTCAGGATCTTATCTAAAAATGTATACCCACACATCCATCTTAACATCCTTATCTCCGCCACTTCAAACTTCTGCTCATGTGACAGTCTCATAACCCAGCACTCTGACTCGTAGAGCATGGCTGGTCTTATAACCGTCCTATAAAAAAATTTCCTTCAACTTTAGAGGGAATTTCTTATCGCATAACACTCCAGTAGCCGATCTCCATTTTATCCAACCGACCTTGATGCGATGGATAATATCGCAGTCAACACTGCCATCCTTTTGTATGACGAATCCTAGATATTTTAAACAATCCTTTTGTGGGAGTACCTTCTCCGCAATCCTAACTTTCATTCCAACTTCCTCTATTTCACGAATGAAATTGCATGCCATATACTTAGTTTTCGAGCGACTCAAGCGTAGTCCATTGGCCTCTAATGTCACTCTCCAATGCTCCAGCTTAGCAGTAACATCCTCTTTCGTCTCCGCCACTAAAACAATGTCATCTGCAAACAACATACACCATGGTACCTCATCTTGTATGTCCCGAGAAAGTACAACCATAATCACCGCAAAAAGGAACAGACTCAGTGTTGAGCCTTGGTGCAATCCTATATCCACTAGAAAATACTTTGTTTCTCCCACTGGGGTCCGCACACTCATCTTCGCACTATCATACATATCCTTTTAGCCCTCACATACATCCACATCACCTTCTTGTTTTCTAAACATTCCCAAATAATCTCTCTCTGTATAGAATCATACGCCTTCCCTAAGTCTATAAAAGTCATATGGAGACTCTATTTACGTTCTCTGTATTTCTCCATAAGCCGTCTTAGAACATGGATTGCTTCCATCGTCGACCTCCTGGGCATAAACCCAAATTGGTTCTCTTTCACATGTACTTCTCTACGTAGTCTACGTTCAATATACCGGACAGTCTAATAGATGAAATTGCATCATACCTTTGGTGTAGGAAAGGTGAAATACCTTTCAAATATTTGGGGTTGCCAGTAGGAGCAAATCCAAGGAAGTTGTCTACATGGAAACTGGTGGTGGATAAGTTCACAAAAAAATTAGGAACTTGGGAAAATTGTAATCTCTCAGCTGGAGGCAAACTGGTTCTTATTGATTCGGTACTATCCGTCTTGCCAGCTCACGACTTCACTTGCTACTACCCCCTAGAACTATAACCCGTAGATTGGAGACCATTCAAAGATCCTTCTTTTTTGGGGGGTGGGGAGGG
>JAOWBN010014361.1:0-10865 GCA_028565015.1 Pinguicula moranensis
CCTAAGCAAGGTTTTAACGAGGCAACTTTGGCATACTCTTGAATCCCGAAGAATTCAATGAGAGGGCCATGAAAGATACCTACTTGACGAAATTACAAAAGTATGTATCCATGAAAAACTCGTTCAATCAAGAGGGAGTGTTATAGATATAGCGATTGATACAGTTTTATAGATATACAAACTTTGTAACCAGTCCTTACCTCTATATAAAGAGGCATTACAGAGAATAAGATTTACGCCTTTCACGATCATTCTAATATTCTCTCGTTTATTTTTCTGCAGATTTCCTAGTTTACAACAAAAATAAAATTGATTTATGTTTTTTTAACATTTTGAGAGTTAGGTGAGAGAATGTGGGTCCCACTATTATCTTGTTCACCATATATCTTCTTTTCCCTCTCCACCAAACCCTAAAATTACACCATTTTTATGAAGAACCAAGATCCAACAGCATCACATTCATCCAAATTGATGCAAGGACGGAGCCGGAGCTATATCGGGGCAGAGCCCGGTCAAGCCCCCCCTCTAAATTCGCCCTTGGTTGAGACCTAGAAACATATACACAGTTTTTTCGAATTACTGCCTAATCATCTGTGAAGGCGAAAATCTGAATACGTGGATTACAAGTAGACTCTTGGTTCGTGTTTGTGATATAATCGGCCATAACATTATATTTTTATATGTTTCCGCATTAAAGGTACGATTCATTATCATATTTGTTAATTATTAGATCCGTTGTAATTATATTTACTGTGGTATCAAAGCCAGATTCCGAATCTGATTATATTCATTTTTCCATTCGATTCGTTCAATTTTTTTAAATCCGATACTAATCTATTTCTCGTTTGATTTGTCAATATAAAATCACCATTTTTTTCATTTTCGTAATTGATATCGCCAAAACCACTGTCCCGACCGCCGTCCACCCATAACTTGTACATCACGCGCCATCCAGAACTTGCTGAAGATCCAACAGTGTGTGTACATCACACATTGCATCGGAATTCGGAGAAAACATATTTTTCCGTGCGCATTCGTCGCGTAAACACCACAACACCATCGGCCGGTGGCCAAACCCATTAGAAGACAGAGCGGGGTGATGCGTGTATGTCACACACCGCCAACTGTCGCGCTCTCTAGCATAAAAAAAACACTCTTGGTCATTTCCCTCAAACCCATATCTACCGATCTGGCCAAAATTGACCATTTTTTCAAGCCTCGGGAACACGGGCCACCGAACCGAAGTATAAATGTCCAATTTATGCCGTGGTAATACGAAATTGACCGTATTTTTGGCAAAAGATGGAGAAATAATCCATCTTGGGAGAGATCTAAGGGAAAATTGCGGCGAAAACCTCGTTTTTCGTCATTTGTAACAAGTTTTTATCGACGGCGACGTAGCAAGGAAGAAATGACAGTTGAAAAGGGACGGACTTTGTGTCCTTTGTAGGGACGGAACCGAGGACGGCGAAAATATCACGGTGATAGATGGAAAAATCCCGAGAAAGAAGGAAATCACCTCGGGCGATACGGGTAACGACGACGAATCGTTTTTGTTTGGACGGCCTAACACCCATCTTTAAAAAAAAAAATGGGCCAGTTTTTTTTATAGTTTTTTTCAACGACCAAACAATTAAAAAATCTGAATTTTTGGTCCAATTGTTTTTAATTGTGTGTTGAATGTTTTAAAAAGTCCAATTTCATTTGTGTTAAAAGAATTTAATTCTTAGTATCATGATTAGGAATAATATGTTAAATGCAATTTTAATTCCAAGCATACTTATATGAATTAGGAATTAATTTTATTAGAGAATATATTTCCAACAAATAAAATTAATGAACAATTAATTATTAACTATGTGTTAGTAATTGAATTGTGGTAATCAAAATCATATTACCCTGATTATTTTGAATATCAAAAGAAATCCACATTAATTATGCTCGTGAGGGGTTGTCTAAGACTGGTTTTTAAGAGGGACCTTTGTCACCCTACCAGAAATATGGGCTCTTCACGCGGAATGACAGCACTGTCTAAGAGGCTGGTCTCCGATATGGACCTTGAGTCCCAACCAGCTACCTGAGTGCTTGCCGAATAGATTAAGGATCACCTCTGAATCAATTCAGATACTTTTTAGTTTCGAAATTTTTTCAAAATCTAGTTAGTAACAATTTATTTGTACCAATTATTTTAGCTATAACAAATTAAAAGTAAATCAAAATTGCTCTACAACAAAAATCACCGAACTAACAGGGGCTTCTAGAGAGTCAAGTGAGACCCCCCAGCAAAGTAGAATTAGATGTTGGATTTTGGTTGTATGTGTTACTATTTGTTTTTACTTGAAATTATTTCAATACGTAAAAGTTAGATTTTCCCAAAAAAATTTGGTTATGAAGAACGTGAGGATTATGAGCATAGAGAAATTTTTAAACATAAAAGATAATTCAAAATTTCTCACGGAAAATCAAATTTTAAAATTGTGCCAAATGTACTTCTTCAAATATACTTGCAAAAATGGCACCCCTAATCTGATAAACGAGCTCTCTTCCAGTTATAAGTTCACTTGGTTGATTTATGGCATCTGGTAGAAGAAGATTCAGTATCTCCTGGATGAGATGGACATCTAAAATATACAAACCAATCTCCGCATTATGAGTCACTTGCTGCGCAAACTCAATGCTGGCATGATCAAAATTTCTAAGATCAAAGAGGTCACCAATCAGATATGTTCACTACTTGATGACATGAAAGACAGACGATGACTTCCATCTTCAACTCTGATGTCTTATGATATGATCATTGAGACATTTGTTGATATAGCCAAGCATCTCGACGAGTTTGTGGATGAAAGCCTACAAGCTTACCCACACCCCACTAGCCAAGGTTTCTTTTACTAAGGGGGAAACCCTAAGAGGAATAAGAAGTCTTGCAAATCGGCGAAGAAACCTAATAAACCCGCCACAAAGAAGAAAATAACTAAACAACTCAAGACAAACGGCCCGAAGAAAATGGCACGTGTAAAGTGCTATAATTGTGGAAAGAAATGTCACTACTCTCGGGATTATTCTGTGCCTAAAAAGGTACCTTACTCTCCAAATTACCCCAAATTATGTGTATGCTCCCATGCATTAGTGGCTAATTCCTTTTCTAAATGAATTATTGATTCAGGAGTGTCCCAGCACGTAGTGAATGACCGTCCTTGGTTTGTCGAGTTTCATCGTTGTGACGCTAGAACACGAAGTGTAACCATGGAGAACGGCAATGAAGAGGATGTCATTGACAGCGGCACCTACAAACTCCTGCTTCGTAGTGAGAACACATTGCAGCTACACAACACAATCTATGTACTGGGAGTCCACTGTTATTTAGTTTTAGTTGTTGTTTTTTGCTACAATTAGGTTTTTCATTTAATTTTCATCCTAGTGGATTGAGAATTGAGTACTGCGGCAATGTGTTTGGTCACGATTCATACAAACATGGTTTTTGCATTCTTGATTTGAATGATATTTATAACGATTCTATTAATTCATCCTTGCCTTAATTTCCAACAATGACATAACTTCTGAATCTGTTAAATGGCATGCTAGACTTGGTCACATTGACCAAAATAGGTTAAACATACTTGCTAAGTAGAGTCTTTTACACCCACTCACAAAGGCTAAGTTTCCTGTGTGTGAACCTTGCTTAGTTGGTGAGGCTAGTAGGAAGCCTTTTGGTAAGCTTCTCGAGCCTCAAGTCCATTAGATTTAATCCATTCCAACATTTGCGACCCCATGAGCTTGAAAGCACGTCATGGTGCGTCTTATTTCATCATCTTCGTAGATGAATACTTGCATTTTGGACACGTGTATCTGTTGTCTCATCGCCATGAAGCACTTGATGTGTTCAAATGCTATGTAGGAGAAGTAGAGAATCAGTTGAATCGAAAAGTTAAGATTTTTTTAACTAACTGCAGTCGCGAATACCTTTCTGATCTATTCAAAGGGTATTGTGATGAAAAATATATAATAAAGAAACTTACCATTCCTTATACTCCGCAGTAAAACGGTATTGCGGAACGTATGAATCGTACCCTACTTGATATGGTCAGGTCTATGATGGCGCAAGACAACCGATCCATTAACTTTTGGGCAGATGTGTTGCTCACGAAAATATACATCTTCAACCGAGTACCAAGCAGTGTGCCCACCACTTCATATCAGTTATGGAATTGAAGGAAACCAATATTGGACCATATGCGACCATGGGGTTCGGCAGATTATGTTCACAACCCAACCCATTAACATGGCAAACTTGGTCCAAGAGCAACTAAGAGGGTGTTTATTCGATATCCCAAACATTCAAAAGGATATGTAATGTTCGGTGAACACTCGAATGAGGCCATGACTGAAATCAACAATCGCAATGCCAAATTTCTAGAGGATCAATTTCGAACTATTGGAGAAAAAATAGGACAGACAGTTGTATGAGTTGCAACAAGACTCGTCACTATCTGTAGGTGTGGGGGAGAGTATGTTTCACCAAACCAAATAGAATAGTGTAATCTCACATATTCGAGGTAGGAACTTGCCACATGAAAGAAAGGTATGTCCTTCACACTTCATGCCTAACAAAACTGAGGGTCAAAATGAAAGAGAGGTAAATCTTCAACCTTTCATGCCTAGAAACGAGATTCATTCTCAAAATTTAGGCCATGACGATATGATAACTAACCCCACGAACCATAGGATTAGTGGGAGCGGCCTTCTCACACCATCAGCCCCACGAGCCAAAGGGCTAGTGGGTGTAAACCCTCAATCAGGCAAGTAGAAGATCCCGTTATCCGAAGGAGTGAATACGGAAGAATTCTTCGACGGTACTTTCAAATCGAGAAAAACGTATTCTTCTGCGCTCCTATAGAAGTAGAGGAGCTCACTTCTTATCAAGAGGCTATGGATTCACCCGATAGAGAGAAATGGTTAAGTACCATAAATGATGAAATGGACTCGATGCAAACAAACAAGGTTTGGGAACTCGTTGATCTACCACATTACCGAAAATCAGTTGGATGTAAGTGGGTATTCAAAGTAAAACGTGGTACGGATGGATCAATCGACAATTTCAAAGCCCAACTCCTAATGAAATGTTTTACCCAAATCGAAGGAATAGACTATGAAGAGATATTTTCTCCTGTGGTGAGAATTTTCTCTATTCACCTACTTCTGGCCCTGGTTTCCCATTTGGATCTCGAACTATTCCAAATGGACGTAGAGACTGCATTCCTCAATGAAACACTTGAGGAAGAGATCCACATGGATCAACCTGTTGAGTTCATCTCAGCAGGTCATCAAGGTATGGCGTCTTAAAAGATCTATATATAGACTTGAACAGTCTTCCAGATTGTGGTACTTTATGTTTCATGAGGTCATTACTTTGTATGGCTTCACAATGATAGATGAAGATCACTGCGCGTATGTCATAAAGACAAAGGAAGGTATCATGTTTCTTTCCTTATATGTCGATGACATACTACTGGCTGAAAATAACATGAGAATGATCAACACCACTAAGCAGTGACTATCCTCCACCTTCCAGATGAAGGATATGGGTGAATCTAGATATGTCCTAAGCGTAGAGATATGCAAAAATTGTTCTAAGAGAATGTTGGGTTTATCCTAACAAACACATATAAACAAAAACTTAAAGTGATTTAGGATACATTACTCTAAACCCGTTAACACCTCTGTTGGTAAGGGTCTGGCACTAAGCCTCAATCAAGGCCCAAAAACAGATAAGAAAAATGAAGAAATGAGCATTATTCCCTATGCAAGTGCCATAGGAAGTTTGATGTACGCCATGTTATGTACACGACCGGACATCTACTTCACGGTTGGATTGGTGAGATGTTACCAAAGCAACCTGGGGCCTGTTCATTGGAATGGAGTCAAGAGGATCTTTCATTACCTTCGTGGAACGGTCGATCTAGTCCCAAGTTATCAAGGGAGAGACCTTTGTCTAAAAGAATTCACAGATACTGATTGGGGAAGTGACGTGGACACAAGTCGACCTCTGGATATGCTTTCATCCTTGGTGGATAGGCCATACCTTGGTGCAGCAAGAACCAAGGTTACATCACTTTGTCAACTATGGAAGTAGAATATGTTATGCAACATAGTAGTGCAAGAGGCACTTTAGCTTAAGGTTTTTCTATAGTATCATTTAATTTTGAGGCTCGATGATCCTATAGTAATGAACTGCAACAATTTAGTTTGCTAAGGATCCAAAATTTTATAGAAAGACAAAGCATATCCAAGAAATGTTACCACTTTGTTCGAGTTGTTGTCAACAACGTGGATATAAATATCAAGTATATTCCTATCAACAAGATGATTGTCGATCCGATGACCAAACTCATTCCTAGATATGTTTTTAAAGCTCATGTCATGAGTTTAGGATTACATAGGGTTTGATCACATCTTGTAAACGATAAAGACATATTTTTGTAACAATTGATTATGAAATGAAATTGATGTTTTCTTTCATTTGAGCAATACTCTTGTGTATGCAATCAATTAATAAGGTACAATAAATGTCACAATAGCTTATTGATTGACCCTATCACATGAGAAATCACCCTTATGCTTGTGTAGCATGAATGATGAGACTGATAAATATTTTGGGCAGTCGCTTCAGTATGTCTGAAATGAGATTTTAAGTGAATCGAATAGAAAATATCTGGATTTTCACATTAAAGCTTTAAAACCGAATATAAAGGATAAAGACTAAGTGTATTTATTAACGACCACAATTTGCATGGCATAAGTAAGTGACATACCCACCTCAGTGGGAGTCATATCATGACACACATATCATACTGTGTGTGCTACAGAATGACCGTTGTGAAATTGACAAAAGAATCTATTGATTGTTATTGTGTGATCACATAGACACGCGTTTGTCCACTTAGATGTTATTCTTTGACTTTGAGTTATGGATTAAAGTTGAGGCTTGATGATGCTATTTTAGTATGTCATCCAATGGCTAGGATCTATATAGTCCAGCAGACCATGCTAGGAAAACAGTCGAGTTAATATGGATGGTCATTAGTGTCTAAGGAATAATCTGTCTAGTTTCACCATATTTGTCATGGCGGTTACGTTAAATGTAAACAAATATTGTATAGCTTAAAGGGATACATAGTTATCGGTAATGTGAAGAGTATTTGGGGTATCATCGCTTTGAAAGTGTCATGTTAGTTAGATGATGATATAATATGACACCACTAGTTACTTTATGGTCGCACGACTCATTTCTCGTATGAAACGTCAGGAGATTTTGAAAACTGTACTTTGTAATACAGCTTATGTAGCCGAGTGAGAACTGTTAGATAAAATATGTAAATAAGTCTAATTGAATTAATTAAAGTAATTATTTGTTAATTAACTCCACCACAATCCACAACGTAACCAGTATATTCCCAACTAAGTTGGGATCTGGAGGAGTCAGATGTACGCGGCCTTACCCTTGTAATTATACAAAGAGGCTGTTTTCGTTGCGACCCAATATGCATTGCGTCATTTAATGTATTGAGTTCCAACAACTTCACTAAATAGAAGTACTAGAATTTAATAGAGTTATTTTGCTCTAGTCCATTATTAGCACAAAGCTAAAAGAATTGTCAATGATGACTCTTCCAGCTCCATTTGCAATGGACAAATATTAACTAATATTAGTTAATTTTTAATTAACTAATATTAAGAATTCTAATTTGGGTATGATTCTACTATATTGACTCATTCCAATTTTATTATTCTCATGTGTTGAGACCAAAAAATATATATACAGTTCTCTCGAATTGCTGCCTAATCAAAGAGATTATGGTAGATTCCTGGTTCATGTTCGTAATATAATCGGTATTACAGTTATATATGTTTCCACATTAAAGATACAATTCGTTATCGTATTTATTCATTATTAGATCTGTTCTAATTAGATCTACATTATCCTATTTCTCATACACCACAACTCTCAAACTACAGTCAGCCATATAGCTATCCAGTCGTCCATCTCGCCTTTAGATTTTATAAACCCCTTATGCATCTCTCAATTAGTCTGCGGGTCACGATGGCTTATGTAATTAAGTCTGAACCGTCCGTAACAATCCGCCTACAATTGATAAGTTGCACTACACGTGACGAGCATTTGAGAAGTATTTTCCTCTGAAGCCGAACAAAATCAACAGGACAAATCATCTTCTCTTTAGATTACTTTTTTTTATCCAAAAAATTAATATTTTTATTAAAATAGGCTCAGGCCTTAAAAACATATGTACATCATCGGGTTCCAACTAGCACCTATGAGAATTTACAACACAATTGCGTGTTTTGTAGCCAATCTGATAGCCCTAACCCGACTTCTAGGTTATCACATGCATTTACCCACAAACAAGTAGCGACTTTGGTGTGTTCTAGGATCAAGTCCATAGAAGGCTCATTGCCTTTAAATATGTAAGCATTTCTTGCTTTCAACATATCCCAGACTAGGCTGTGCCAAATCGATTTCCACACTTCATACCACTTTTTTTGTTTGATGACGCCTAAATGAAGCATGTAGTGTTGTTGCGGGTTATTTCTTCCCATTGACTCGTATCCAAGCCATCTGTATAGTTTCTGCCACATTTTGTATGAATTGTTACATTCAAAAAATGTGTGTCTCAGAGTCTCTTCATGTTGATGACAGAAAGTACATCCTGATGTTGGTAACTGCGCCGTGGGTATTCTCCTGCTATATAGCTTGTCAAACGTCGGTATGCGCTCTTGATTTAGTTTCCACACAAAAGCTTGGATTCATCTCGGAGAGCCTTTTCCCCAACTTGCAGCAAGTCCTTCTTGTTCCTGCATGGCATAACCCATAAAGTTTATCAGTACTATATATGTCATTTTCACCGTGTATACCTGTTTATCTTTGTCCGGATGCCATCTCCATCTGTCCGTCATACCTTCGGTTATCTCTACACCTGCAATAAAAGATTATTGAATTGGTATTAGTAATAATTCATATGCATAAAGAGGCCTACGCCAGTGCCAGAGCCACACAAGCTTTTCACTCTCCGGACATACTTTCTCGTCTACCGTTGCCTCTTTATTGGAGGCAATCGAGTATAACCGATGGGATACATTCGATGGACATCCTAGGATAGTCCACATCGAGTGCCAGAATTTTGTATCCTTTCCATTCCCTATTTCTCTCTTCACATTACTGTGAAACCAATAGGAGGAGCATACTGACTTATTGAGATCCTTCTGCCATCTCGATGCTCGGTTGGAAGCTAATATCGCTGTCCAATCTCTGTGCATTCCGTCTGGTTGAAGATATAATGACTGGATTATCTTGCTGAATAGACTTTCATTATTTGATATGATTTTTCAGAGCCATTTTCCTAATAATGCTATGTTGAATATTTCTAGATTTTTTATTCCTAGTTCACCTCTTTTTATATCTTGACATATATTATCCCATTTTATCCAATGTATAGGTTTATTTTCAGTTTTAGTCCCACCTCCCAGTAGAAATTTGGATTGAATTTTGGGTATTATTTTCAATACTTTCTTTGGTGCTTTAAATGCTGATAAGTAGTATGTTGCTAGTCCCGCGAGTGTTGATTTAATGAGTGTTATCCTACAACCAAATGCCAGATAAACATTTTCCCAGCTCTTAATTCTGTTAGTTATTCTTTCTATCACGGGTTGTCATGTTACGTTTCTTCCAGGGTTGGCCCTTAATGGTAGTCCAATGTACACTTGTGAAAGCTTAGCTGTCAAACAATTGAGTTTATCAGCATAAGTTTGAAGCTCCGTGCTTTGTACATTTACTCCTATCAGACAGCTTTTGAAAAAGTTAACTTTTAGTCCTGAAGTCATTTCGAATAATCTCAGGACACCTTTCACAGTATGCACGTTTTCCTCATCTCCTTTGCAGAAGAGTAGTGTGTCATCTGCATATTGTAAGTGTGATATTGGTATTCTTAATTTACCAAGATGAAGTGGTTTTCATTTGTTTAGGTTGGTTGCCAATTATATCATTAGGTGAAGCCCTTCTATTGCAATTAGAAATAGGAAAGGGGACAGCGGGTCTCACTGCCTTAGTCCTCTTTGCAATGCGAACTCCCCAGATGGACTACCATTAACCAATACTGCAGCCGTAACTGATATAATACATTCTTGGATCTAATTTATTCATTTTTCACAAAAACCAAATTTTCTTAGCATCTTTAGTAGATAGTTCCAATCTACCGAATCGAATACTTTTTCAAAGTCCACTTTAAAGAGTATTTCTTTCTTTTTATTTCTTTTGTCAAGTAGTAGCTTTTTTAAAAGACATTATGGTAAGTTACTGTAACTTAAAGAAAAGGTTTATTTTAAAGAATAGTTTTATGTTAAACACTCAATAACTTGTGCTTATTTTATATGAAAATAACACCACCTTACATTAAATGAGTAATCAGGTGGAAAAATAAAAATAAATTAGCTTAGGTATTGGCTTAAAATAAACCGAATGATTGTTGGAATAGTAAGTTACAGATTTTCTTTATGCTAACGAGTAACGAGCATTTCATCGTTCTCCATTCATCAAAAATTTGTTTATTGCTTCCAAGAAAGAGTTGAATCTCTTTGTCCGAGAAGCCTCTCCGAAACTTGAATCACGTATCCGCCCTTTTTATTTGTTTGATGAACTTCGCTTTAGACATTTAAAGCTCAAGAATCACGGGTTTGGAGAATCACTGAGTACTGTAAACCTGTAATGTTTGATCCCATTGGCTAAAGGACCGACGGTGAAAAGGCCAGTTGCACGGAGAAAACCCACGAGACAGGAATACTCAATTGTGTAG
>JAOWBN010014372.1:0-10865 GCA_028565015.1 Pinguicula moranensis
ACCAAACACAGGACAAATCGTGATAACTTCATCGAAACCCGCCTAAACCTGCCACCACCCTGATACCAAACGCACCCAAAGGGGATCGTGTGTTTTTTTCTGGTATTTTTGTCCGAATAAATGTACCGGTGCTCGATCCACTAGCAAATACCTAGGAGAATTGTGATACTACTTCTTCAAAATTAAAAATTGATTCTTTGGGCAGCGTAAGGAACCAATTTTGCGCAGCTCCTGTTAGAGTCAATGAAGGCTCTGCATGCCGCGACCTCAGATATAGATGTCATCTCCATATAGTGTGTAAAGGAGTTAGGTGCCCTCGGGGGTCCGCATCTCCAGAGTATTTAGGCAACCTGTCCAGCGCCGCCAGAGGTAAAGTCACAATTTTCTGTTGATTTTTTGCAAAATGCCTTGCTCATCCTAATCAGCATCTGTGGCACCAGGCTTGTGTGTACTGGTGCTGGGGGCTCCAGGTTTTGAAGTAAGAATTCATTTCTTGTATCTGGCTCTGAAATTCATTCCTGAGACCTGATAATAAGCTGGTTAGATCCATGTTGGTTATATTTTGCTGACCTGGGGAGTCGAGTGCCGGAAGTGTCGGAGTTGCTCCTTGGGTTTGTGTCGGACTATTTTCTGGATTCGAACGCCGCTGTTGTTGACTTGCTCCATATGTTATTCTTTTCACAGCAGTTTTTTTTACAAGTTCCTACAGGCGGTGCCAAAATGATGTGGTAGAATTTATTCACCTACTGTTTTGATGATAATTTATGTATTGCTTTATGAATTTTGTGTAAGAAAAATGGATAAAAAAAAGGCTAGGGTCGAAGGGGCTAGGTTTTCTTATTCTTGGAATAAATTATGTGGCTACTATGATTTTATACAAGATATGATTTTCCCAGAATCCTCGACTTTCCTCCTCCCTTTAGTGAGTTCTGCCCTCCCTTTTTATGGGAGGATTCTTGGGCGTATGCTGTCCGTGTAGAGGCACGGTTGAAGGACACCTCAGTGTATCATCTTCTAGTACCTTTCTTTTACCTACATATACCCATGTGGGATCTCTGGGATTGGTTGGTGTTCCTTATGGCTTTTACACTGGCTGGACTAGGATGGGTAGGGCATTTTTCGGGTTAGGCAGGTGGGCGCGGCAATATGGTTTTTTTTCCAGTATGTATGACTTAGCAGCAAGGAATAGCCGGCTTTTTAACAACCCATACCAATATTGCTGCCCAACTTCCATATCTCGACTATTATACCCTGCGACTTTACTTGAAGTAACGTGTTTGAGTTAAACATAACTATCCGAGTTCATAATAATACCCTTACGTGGTCGGTAAGTAACAGATGTGTCAAGTGTGCATGAACTTTTATACCCAATAACCCATACAATTACGAGTGGCGTATGCATTGGCGGTGGTAGGGGTTGAGGGGGCTCCCGCTCCCCACCCCACCCCGCTCTCCCAATATTTCAGTTCATAAATTAAAAAAAATGTGTGTCCCTTGGTTTAGGTTGTTAAAATACTAATTTACAATTCAGATTTGTAAGACAAAGAATTCTCTAGAATTCTTATCAACAAAGAAAACATGGCGGCAGATTGGAAGGAGATAGTAGTGGTCATGCAAGAGCCACGCAACACCTACATCATATACAAAGTGACAAGTGGCAGCAGGTTATGATTAATCTATACAAGAGCCAAGTAGCATCTACATCATTGTACATGCAAAGTTACAAGAGGCAGATTGTGATTGATCCATGCAAGAGCTACGTAGCAGGATCATCAACGTGAAAGACAGCAGAAGTTGGAGGATGTAATTTGGCCATGCGATGTTGATGCAGCAAATATGTCAAACATCATCTAAGGCGGCAAAACAAGTGGCTTGTTCAACTACTTCACCATGAAGAAAACTTAAGCAATTGGTATAAATAAGGCTCCCCATTTGTAAGTTAAGTAGATATAAGAAAAAAATAGAAGAGAGCTAAGAAAAGAACTCCAATTTTTTTTAGTGTGTAAGGATTGAATCATTGTACCGTTGAAATTTTGTCAAAATATATAAGCTTTTCAAATTTACTTCATATAATTCTTATAGTACCTCTATGACTCAAAATCTTTCTTGCTATCGGCAGTGGTGGATCCAGCCATGATCGCAGTGATGATCCAAAAGGTTTGACAAAGGGGCTACATGGTATATTTATTTATTTTAAATAATAATAATAAAATAATCTATATATTAATATTATAATTCAATAATTTTTAAAAATAATTAGTGTATTTACAATATCTAAAAATATTTTTTTAAAAATGCTATTTTGATGGGATATTATTGATGATTTGCACAGAAATAGAAGAAGAGAGTCGAATAGAATTTCCAAAAAAACAATGCAATAAAAGTGCTAAAGGAAAACCAATAACAAAACATAGAGCGTAGATTTAACTCTTCGTTAAAGAAACTATAAAGATGCTATTTAGCTATAACAAGTTGATGTTTTATTCAAAAATAGATGAAAGAAAAAGATATTCTTAAAGAAAAGTTTTAAACGGAAGTACAAGATGACCTAATTCTAAATTGCTCTTAATAAGTTTATTTTCTTTCTTTTATTCTAAACCCTGAATGATGAAAAAGATCAATGTACCCTTAATTTGTAATAAGAAAAGCCGCTCGTCTTCTCAACATAAATAACTTACATCCAGATTTGCCAGAATTTCTTAAAAATTCGTTTCTTCTGAACTTCTCCAGATCTACAAAGTTTTTTTGAAAATTTAAACTGCTTCTGACCCAACCAATAGAAACCTGTTCTAGATTGTTGTGGCGGGGCGTCCGCCCCCTGAGTGCCAAATGTAAAATTTATAAAAAAAAAAAATTATAAGAATAAAATAATTAAATTTTATATTTTTTTTTCAAAAATCAAGGAGATGTACTGCCACCGTCTGAATCGCCCATGGGCTCACTTTTGATGACAACCTAGCAGCTCTGCCAGATATGGTTCATTCTATGGCTAATGGGCCTTGGAGCCCGTGAGCCGGACAAGTAGCCCAAGGCCCACTTGAGGTGGGTCAGATCATCAAAGCCCAGTCTCAAAGACTTACATAAAGAATTCAGGTGGAGGGCCGCACGCAGAAACACCAAAGTCTATCCGCTCTCAACGTTCGCATCAAAATTTCATTACCTTGTCAATGATTCAAGGTAAGTTTACTGCCTTGCTTTCAAGCCAATCCGCTAGTCAGGCTACCCGCTCTAACACTTTTTTAGGAAGCAGTGAGTGCTATAGAGGTAAAGTACAACTTGCAAAAAATACCAGAATTATAAAAGAGTTCAGTATGTAACAATCCAGAATTATAAAAGAGTTCGGTATGTTAAGTGGACCGTTGTCCAGTCTCTATAGGCATAATGTAATATTCAGCCATGGGTGTAACTGCCTAGGCTAATTGGCCTTTAATCAAAATTTAATTACCAACAAAAAAGAAAATGCGCTGGCACCTCCAGTACTATTAGACCATCCGCGAGTGGTTCTCGGTATCCAAGCTCCGCCTCAGGCGTATGCACCTTTGAAAGTATCCTAGAAGGATGTACGCAACGCAACGCCACAACCACATTTCCTACTCTAGCACCAGCAAACTCGTAGGAGACTTAAATACTTCTATTAGGAGATAAACTTATACTCAAAAGTTAGAAACATATGTAAACTTACGTCCTCACATTTAGAGAGAAAATAACGAAAACTTTTACTAAAATTACTCCTTTTCCGTAAGCATATTTTTTTTATTAATTAACAATCTACACATGTACATCGACTTACAAACGGGTACCACCATGTCACTTTCCTATCTGTACCTCAAAGTAATTTTTGTGTAAAACTTTCATGACATAAAATTGATTCATGTTTCCAGTTAGTTGTACTAACGCGTTGTTTAGTAAATTGAACTGATAAAGTAATAGCTGAATATGGTAAATAGCGAAATATGGTAGATGAACAAAAAATGTTCTTTTCTTCTTACTCTCTGTTCTACAAATTACAATCTTTATAGGAGAGTTTCACATCTTTGATAAAGGAAACTGTAGGTTAAAAGGAAGATCCCTAAAATTATGGGATCATTCCTTGTACAAGGGATTCACACGGTTTCCCTTATTTATCAGTTTTAACACTCCCCTCAAGTTAAATGGGAGGATATTCAATTTCTAACTTGCACAGGACTCGTACAAAGGCTAGACCGGGTGTTGCTTTAGTTAATATATCAGTCAGTTGGTCTTCTGATCGAACAAATGGAAGACTGACAATCTTTTCTTCTATCTTTTTTTTAATACAGTGTCAGTCAATTTCAATATATTTGGTTCGATCATGTTGTACTTGATTCTCAGAAATGTTGATAGTTGCTCGATTATCACACTTCAGTTGGCATGCGCCTTCCATCGGGTATCCAATTTCAGCCAGTAGTTTTTTAGTCCACAAAATCTCTGTAAGTCCTCGGGTCACTCCTCGAAATTCAACCTCAACATTGGAAAGAGCCACAACCTTTTGCTTCTTACTTTTCCATGTCACAAGATTTCCACATACTAGCATAAAATAGCCAGTGGTAGATCTCTTGTCTACTGAATTTCCTGTGCAGACAGCATCGGTATATCCATAGACTTCGAAGTGATTGTTTTTTCTGTAATGTATCCCTTGTTTTGGTGATCCCTTTAGGTATCGTACTATCCTCAAAGCTGCCTCTATATGTCATGCTTTGGATTGTGCATGAACTGACTAATTACTATGACAGTATAGGCTATATCAGATCGGGTGTGTGCCAAGCAGATCAACTTCCCGACTAAATGTTGTTATCTTTCCTAATCGGTAGGAGGTGCTCCCTCCACAACATGTACCTTCTGATTAACAATGGCTGATGTATTAACTGGTTTGCAATCCATCAGACCAGTTTCACCTAGTAGACTATGGACATATTTTTTCTGTGAAATGAAGATCCCTGGTTTTGATCTTTGGACCTAGATTCCAAAGAAGTACCTAAGTTCTCCCAAGTCTTTCATTTTGAAGTCATGGAATAGATATTGTCAAAGTTCAGCAATTTTGACAGTGTCATTCCCAATAATCACCATGTTGTCAACATAAATAATTAGACAGGTTATTTGATCTTCTTTCCGTTTTATGAATAAAGTCTGATCTGAATTACTCTGCTTGTATCCATATTTTTTCATGGTGAGCGTAAATCGTCCAAACCACATCCTGGGCGACTGCTTCAATCCATATAGCGCATTTCTCAGTCTACATACTTCATTATGTTTGAATTGTCCAGAAAAACCTGGAGGTGCTTCCATATATACTTCTTCCTTCAAATCACCATGAAGGAATGCATTCTTGACATCAAATTAATGGAGTGGTCAATCTAAATTAGCTGCAACTGAGAATAATACTCGAATCGTATCAATTTTTACCACTGGAGAAAAAATATCTGTGTAATCAATGTCGTATGTCTGAGTGTACTCATTTGCTACCAATCATGCTTTATATCTCTCGACAGTCCCATCTGTCCTGCACATCACAGTAAATATCCATCGATATCCTATTGCCTGCTTTCCTACTGGTAGTTCACACTTGTCCCGTGTGCCATTCTTGGCTAGAGCTCCTATCTCTACCTCTATTGCAGTTCGCCATGCTTCACTTTGTTTCGCTTCCTGTACAGATTTGGGCAACTTTTTGGAATATAATGCTGCGGTGAATGCTTTTCCAGTTTCTAGTTTGCTCCACCTTACAAGATTTCTCACAGGATACACGGGAAGTATATTCAGGCTCATATCTTTTTTCCGGTATACCATGATTGCTCCAGGGCAATGGTACGTACCGCAGTGGTTCCTCAATTGTCACATGATCTGTGCCACATAAAACTGGGGTGGAAAAATTAGTAGAATTTAACTCTATACTAGGAAATATTACCTCAGGATTACCAGTCGGTGGCGATGACATTGGGGGTGTTGGTGATGAGTTCACTGGAGGAGGATGTTCTATGTTAACATTGGTCAACTCGTAAGTTGGACCTTTGTCCTACTCGATTGGGAGAACTGATGACAAGGGCACTTGATAGCGAAAATTCACATCAACACTGGTGGTCCAAGCCAGCTCAATGGTTCATAGTCAGGCTTTTGCTCAGTTTTATGGGTTTAGGGTTTAGGGTTTAGGTTTAGGGTTTAGGGAACGTTGGGTTGGTGACCAAAAAAATATTCGGTTTTGAGAAAATCACAATCCATAGTGATGTATATCCGATTAGCAGATGGGTGGTAACAGTGGTACCCCTTTTTATTGTTTGACAACACAAGGATCGAATTTTGTACGTTCACCCTTTGGAATATGAACAAAGATAGAACATCCAAAAACACGAGGTTGGAGAGATAAGGACGATGGGACAGTGACATGAGCAGCTAAGGTTTGTAATGGAGTATGGAAACCAAGTACCTTAGTGGGTAATCGATTGATAAGATAGGCTCTAGTGGCGATTGCCTCAGGACAGAACATGGTGGGTACATGAGATTCGAGCATAAGTGCCCTAGTGTTCTCTAGGATCAACCTCTTGGCCACTCCGTTCTGTTGAAGTGTATGGGCACATGTGGTATGATGGATGATCCCTTTGTTTTGAAAGAAATTCTGAAGGGTATGGTTGACAAATTTTCCTCCATTATCTGATCGAAGGATTTGGATCTGTTTTTGAAATTGAGTTTGGATCATATGATAAAAATCCACAAATAGTAAAGTCATTGATAAATAGTAAAAAAATATCAAAAACCAGTAGAGCTAGAGTTAGGGGTAGGCCCCCACACATTTGAATGAATGAAAGCAAAAGGTAAAGATGTTCAACTAAGAGACACAAGATAAGGGTGCCGGTGAATTTTGGCAAGGACACAAGTATCGTAATGAAATTTATCTAAGTTGGAGAAAAATTTGGAAAATAGAATTTTAAGGTACTCCGTAGAAGGATGACCAAGTCTACGGTGCCATAGCCAGGCCTGTCGTTTAGCTGTCCCATGAGCTAGCAGCGCGGTTCCCTGGTGAGTCACATCATCGACATAGTACAATCCTCCCCGTTTAGTGCCACGCTCAATAATCGTTCCAATCTGGATATCCTGTAAGAGGCAGAAAGTCGGGCACATAAGAACATAACAATTGAGTTCCTTTGTAACATGACTTATAGAAAGGAGTTTGCACGATAATGTGGAAACATAGAGGCAATTTTTTAATTTGAGCTGAGGAGATAAATCAATGGACCCGACACCCTTGACTTGTGCCAGTCCTCCATTCGCTTTTTGGATATAATTCCTCTTTGGATTGGAGGGAACCTGAATGTCAGCACGGTCATTTGTCATCGTATCAGTAGCTTCGCAATCAAATAACCGTGGCTTAGTTGGAGGAGTCATGGGATCACGCACTAAACAAGTAACATATTGTCCTCACCCAAGCATCCATGCATAAAATACTTAGGATTGACCAACCTTTTTTCTTGAGGGTAACCCCATAATTGTTTTTACTGTTTATGGTATTTCTGCAATTTTTCAGGCTGTCGAGGGCATTTGTGTAATATTCCAGGCTGCCGAGGGTATTTCCGCAATTGTTCAGGCTACTGGTTGCATTTCTATAAATTCTCTGGCTGCCAAGGGCATTTCTATAATCTTTCAGGATGGTGGCATTTCTACAAATTTCAAGGACTTGAATGGCATAGTTGTGAATACTGCAAAGTGTGGTGCAAGTTTTTCTTGTCTGCAATTTCACCAGATTGGATTTGGGAAAGATTTACCCAGCCTCCAAACCCTCGCCTGATGCCGATTCCTCCATATCTCTCGTCACTTCAGTCGTCGTTGTATCAAACTTGATTATGCCATGGTCACTTCGGCTGCTGGCGACCACTATGTTGGTCAACGCAAGAACCTCTTCACGATTATCAGTGCAGCATGTCGGGAAACTCGGCCACTGGTCAGGATTTTCAAGGTTTAGGTCATTTGGCACTTTTATTCTATTCTCTGTTTCTTTGGCTTCGCCATTTGGGACTTTTATTTTGCAACTTTCTTCATTGTTTGCAATCCTTGCTAGTGTGCATCCATATGGAAGCAGTTTGGATTTATCCCTTTCATCATCCCAGACTGATGATGTGGTGGATTTTCCATCGTGTCTGACCAGAATTTGATCGGTAAGTCTCCTTCATTCGTCTGTGAAGTGATGTCTGGTTTTCTGATGTTGGTCGCAAACTGAAACAATTGGATAATTTGGTTTAGGATTTGTCCAAGTTGTCCGGACATTTTTTTTGTAGATTGGAGTTGGGATTTTGGGGTTGAGATGGACACTATTGTTGGACTCCCCCATCATCAGTAAATGATGAGCTAGGCAGTCAGCTTCCAAGGTCCGATGACCTGCTCTAATACCATAATAGCGGAATGTGGTAGATGAACAAAATATGTTCTTTTCTTCTTACTCTTTGTTCTACAAATTACAATCTTTATAGGAGAGTTTCACATCTTTGAAAAAGGAAAGCCATTTGATAAGTCGGTTGAGAAAGTCATGAGATGACGCTAAATAGAGCCTATTACGTGTTTCTTTCACAAAGCTCTTTACCATTCCTGTACAAAGTTTGAACATTCCCCAAAATATCTTCAAAAATAAATTAATTTTTTACTAGGCGAAATTCCGAAGTTACTTTTATTTGCTCTAATAATCTCTAACCTTGTTCACATACAAACGAGAAGGCTCAGTTTGGTAGCCGGATTGGAGTAATCCTGCTTCGCGGGTTATCCTTTTTTTGGCCTCCGTTTGGTAATCCTGCTTTGCAGGTTATTTGCGGGTTATTCGTGGGATAACGCAAACCCTCCAAATTTTCCGGACAGAATAAGCGGATAAAACGCACCGTAACCCCCGGTCCATCCTATTTTATTCGGGTAGCGAGATAACAACTGTGTGGCTACCAAACGCCAGCTTAACATTGACAACGACCAGATAGCCCAAGTTAGCCGGCTTCTGACTGGCTACCAAACGGAGCCGAAAAGTATTTCCAGCAACAAATGATAGGATTTTATGATTGAATCCATACAAACAAACAAACAAAATTACTTGCCAACATGTTAGTTTTTCCTATTTTCCTAGTAAGTGAGTCATAGGAATTCCGAATGGAGATGAAGACAAAAAGAGTTTTAGGAATTGTTGAAGAATTCAATATGATAAGAGAACAAAGCACACCCACAAAGTCATAAAGAGACAATAACACGTTTGAAGGAATTGTTGGAACCATTAAATGTGACAAGGACCTATACTCATGCGTGAACAAATTGTCAAGAAGACGGAAAGCAGAGACAAGAAGACGAAAAGCAGAAAGCAGAAATGTAGCACGCCTACATTTATTGTGTTATACTCATGCGTGTATTCGTCTCTATATAAAGAGAAGTTTCAGTGTAAAATAAAAAAGTGAGAAGCATTAAGAATATACAAGTAAGAAGATTTATCTCGTTTCTCGTTTTACAATTAAGGCCATACTGGAATTCTGTTGAGTCAATACTATATGTAAAATCCTAAATAAATCAACATTTGATCTTATATTCTAATTCTTTATAAAAACAACTGGAGGTATTCTCGTAATATCACAAACAGTTTAGAAAATTGCGATGAGTGAGGCAATAGTTCAAATGGAAATAAGAGACAGCACCGCCGTAATTGTACAAAAGACTGCGAAAAAGGTGTCCTCAAAGGTGAAACAATGCTTCAAAGAACATTTTCAAGAGAGTAATTTATTACAATGCAAAACTGGCCTGTTTTGAAAGGCCTTAACATGTGACAGCTACGAGCAGAGGCAAAGGTTAGATTCATTTCCCCGCTTCCCTAGAATAGAGTTTAGCAAAATAAGTAGAAAGGGCTGACCTTGGAGAACGAACTGCTAAAAGAAGTTCTATCGAAAAGACTGCTACAAAATAAGTACCGTGAAGTGAATTGGCATGTGGGGATTAATAGACTAGAAAAAAAGGATAAAAAAAAAAACTCCAGTAGTGTTGGAAGTGAACAGGACCTTCTTACTATTGAAGCTATCGATCTGATTTTAGCCTACTCCTCCGACATAAATAGACTAGAAAAAATCACGTGAAGCATACGTAAAGAACAAAAAATAAAATGCAAAATATAATATTTCTACATCCAAAAGCAGAAAAAAAAAATGGATAAAGATACCAACGTTTATCGCTGCAAACATCTAATATGGCTGAAAACATCTAAAACAGAAACAATCTGCATACATCTAATACGGCTGAAAACATTTAACAATTAGAAACAATATGTAGACATCTGAAATCATTGTTGGAGAGCAAGGATATTCGTTAGAGAATTGAGAAAACATTACTCTTACCTTAAGGAAACCTTCGGAGCAAAAAGAATTGCGAGCAATACTGTGAGAAAAGTCAGCGATGAAGAATACTGTGCGTTTCTCAGCCCTAGCAAGTCTTTTAAATAACCATAGGTATTTTTGGATTATTGAATTATTTATGAGGGTAATAATGTCTAAAATTTAAAACATAATTATAAAATTGTCACCGCCAAAAGTACTCCAAAAGCTACTCCAGAGATGCTTCTGACTTTTGGGCTTTTTTCGACTTCTTCACCGCCAAAAGCCAAAAGTCAAACGCCAAACGTTAATATCGCAAACACTTCAAACAGGCTTTCCCACCGTCAAAAGCCAAAAGGTGTTTTTCCACAGAATTTGCAAACATCCACTTACAACAATTAACTCCACGGTTTGCAGTTAAATCTAATGGTATTTATTTAATGCCCATTTTGCTTAGCCATCTAAAAATTATAATTGGATTATAAGCACCTCGATTTACGAAATAAGTGTTTTACGCAGCCAACCTTCTACTACTTG
>JAOWBN010014383.1:0-10865 GCA_028565015.1 Pinguicula moranensis
ATTTTATATGTTATAAATAAACAAGTAGTGAAGGTTGCTACAATTATGTATACAACATTAAAGTGTTAATACATAGGCTTAAGGTGATTGGCCTTAGGACATAACACTAACACTACGGTGATGCCCTCGTATCTAGCTTTGAGGAGTTTGGAGTCTAGTTGCTCAGTTCCATCTGTGTGTAGCAAATCTGTTATACCCAAAAATTTGGTGCAAAATTGGTGAAGGGGAAGATGTAGAACAGAGAAAAGAGAGGCGGTGGAAGAACAGGGGAGAGCGAAACTTAAGATTAGGAAGCAAAGTTTAATTCATATCCCTTTTCTGCTCCCAATGTTTTCTTACAAAAGATTTATATAGTTCTATCTTCTAACTGACTTACTACAAAATGTGACTACTAACTAAACAAACTGACAATACGTTTATCTTACAATACAAAAACTAGCTTTGATCATATTACTAAACATAAAAACACTTAGTAGACATAACAAAAGTCTAACACTCTGGAAGATTGCTACTTCCCACTCAGCCAAGGGGTGTTGCGGGTTGATCTGCCATCTTCTTTAGGTGCGCATATGACATTGCCCCCTTTTTTAGATCCTTACCTCAAGGATCTAAGGATGAAATTGCTGGCGTACAAGAGCTGTATCTGCATTACCAACTTCTTCAGTCAGGGGGTCCCCTAGAACATTGTATGTATTAGTTTCTTCTAGCACCGCATAAATCTTGGTAGTACATTGATGTCCTAGGGCATAAAGTCCTCCACATTTGAAGCATAATTTTTTTTTCGATCCGTTCTTTCATCTCGGTATCAATGATGAGTTTGTCCCTATTCTGTGGTGTCTGGTGCCTAATCTGGTTTTGCACCGGAATTCCTGTTTGTGTTAGTTGATGAGTTGTTAAGTTTCTTGGTTGCACCTGTGATCACTTTGTCAATGAGGGAGTTTACTGTTAACTCCTGATTCTTAGCAATTGTAATAGCTTCTCGCAGAGTCGAAGGGCTTTGAGATCTAACAGCAAACCTCAACTCTGACTGTAGACAAGCTATGAATTTTTCCTTGAAGAACACCTCTTCATACTCGGGATGAGAGATCATCACTGAGGAAATCAACGTATCAAACCTTCTCAACAACTCCTGTAAGTTTTCTTGTGAACCTTACTTTAAACACATAAATGCTTCTAACACTTTTTCAGGGGCTCCAGTTTCAAACCTGACAAGAATAGCTACCACAAAATCTTCCCAATCTATTGGACTTTCGTAGGTAAGACTCCTGAACCAAGCGTCGGCGTCACCTTCCAAGTGCATCCTGGCATATTCCGCCCTTTCATTATAATGGATACTTGTGTAAATAGCAAAGTATCCTACTGCCCATTCAATCCAAGAGCGAGGATCCCTTCCATTGAAATGTGGGAAGTTAGCTTGCGGCATCTTGGCCTTGCGTACACTGCTCATATCTTCATATTCATAATCCTCCACATCCCAGCCTTGGTTCCTCTCAGTAGATACTTGAATTTGGATTTGGTTTTTGGGGTCCTTGACTCCAGAAATTCCAATTTGAAGTTCAGGTGGCTCCCCTGGGACTGATCAATGGCTGTTTTGTTTGTGCATCATTTCTACAACCGAAGTAATCTGTGTTTGTATAGTTTGCTGGAACTGGAACATATTTTTTCTCATCTATTCAGTAGCTGCGTTCAACTGGTTTTTCAGGTCTTCCACTATTGCCTAACGGTTCCCCTGAGAGTCTGCCCGAATAGGTTCCTCAGGATTAGTCTAGCGCACTGCCTTCTTCCCTGAAAGAGCCTCCTACTTAATTCTTGTTAACTCATCCACTGCCCCATAATAGGTAGCTTTGGTGGGAGGGTCAACCATAATTTGGGGCTTTTGATTTCGTTTCTTAGCAATTTTGTAGGACTTGTGGTTGGATAAGTGAACTCGAGCTCTGATATGACTGTTATAACCCAAAAATATGGTGCAAAATTGGTGAAGGGGAAGATGTAGAACAAAGAAAAGAGAGGCGGTGGAAGTAGAAGAAAGTACTACAGAAAAGGGGAACATGGGAGAGAGAAACTTAAGATTATGAAGAAAAGTGTCATTCATATCATTTTTTTGCTCCCAACGTTTTCTTACAAAAGATTTATACAGTCCTATCTTCTAACCGACTTACTACAAAATGCGACTACTAACTAAACAAGCTGACAATATGTTTATGTTACAATACAAAAACTCGCTATGATCATATTACTAAACATAAAAACACTCAGTAGACATAACAAAAGTCTAACAGTCTGGAAGATTGCTACTTCCCACTTGGCGAAGGGGTGTTACGGGTTGATCTGCCATCTTCTTCAGTTGTGCATATGACATTGTCCCCCACTAGATACTCCTTCAGACAGGAAGCTTCCTTAGATTGAGGGGTGTACTAAAGTTTTATTTCCTCTGTAGGCACCAAATTAGTATTTTTGATGTTGTTTGTGGCACCTGTAATGGAGCACTAGCAACAATGATCCCCTGCTTGCTTTGCGTCCATGACGTTCTATTTTTTTATAAGGCTTTTTTCTCAATTGATGTGTCCCTACCACCAACCCATCGAGTATGTCCGCAAGTTGCTGTTTGTGGCACCTGTAAGGCTTCTTCTCAATTGATATGAAAGAGGAACATATGCTTGCGATCCAAAGTTTTAGGGAGGTGAATGTCCCAAGCATAACCAAACTTGGAGAAGAACACGTGCATTTTGTAACGAGCTGGAATTGAGCTTGCTACAAATACTCGAGAAGATTCAGACCTTCGATGAAGGCGGCGAAGTGGAGAAGAGAAAATAGAGGGAGAGAGAAGATAGCAGAGAAGGAGATTCGAGAAGATGTAATTTGTCAAAATATTTCTTAACTGAAAATAGGAATGTTCCCCATATTTATCGTACCGCTGACATAATCGTTTCTCTCGGCACATGCGCCTTTTTAAGTATGAACATAGAAAGACATGCGACTCTAACAATTGACAACTAATTAAGCTTAAAACGTTAAATGTTCCAGTGCTTTTCTTCTCCTTTTGAACTCTCTCAGACAGTTGGTGATCAAGTTGTTGCCTTCATCAGTTTCTTTCTCCTTCTTGCTTTCTTTCCCCATTCTGCTGGTGGTATCAGCCTGGATCCATCCTGCTTGGCGACATCTCCTCCTCCGTTTTTAGAACCTTGTCCCCAAGGTTCAAACTGTGAAAAATGCCTATAGATGAGAGCAACTTCTTCCCAGGTTGATTGCCCGGATGAAGAGCCACTCCACTGCACTAACCATTGTCCATAGGACCACTCTTACTTGGCTTCAATCTCTTATCTAGTACCTTCATAGGATAAATTACATAGCTACCATCCGATTTCATTTGACAAGGTTCCCCAGACAGCATCTCCTTGCTCTTAAGCTTCTCCTTAAGTAGGGAAACGTGGAAAACATGATGAATTTTTGTTGCTCCTGGTAAATCCAATTTGTACGCCACGGTTCCTATCTTCTCCAACACAGTGTAAGGCCCATTATAGTGTGGAGACAGCTTCATGTTACGCCTGAATTGTAGGGAGTTCTGACAGTAAGGATGCAACTTTAAATACACTTGGTCGCATGCCATGAAGTGGCGTTCTGTTCTTTTCTTTTTAGCATATATCTTCATTCTTTCTCTGGCCTTCATTAGGTTCTCCTTGAACAACCCTTGGATGCCTTCCTTTTTGTTGAAGAAACTCTTTGACAGTTATCCCCACCGCACTAGTAGATATGGGAAGAGGAAACAAGTATGCCTCATAACCGTAGAGATCCTGAAAAGGAGTTATCCCTGCACTAGAGTGATAAGTAGTGTTGTAACAGAATTCTGCAAGGGACAGCCATTTAGAACATGAGTTCGGCTTATGAGAAAACATACATCTCAGATAAGTCTCCAAGCAGCGGCTGACATGCTCGGTCTGTCCATCACTCTGAGGGCGATAAGCTGAACTGAGAGCTAGTTTTACTCCTGCCAACTTCATGATTTCACTCCACAACTGGCTAGTGAATATCTGGTCTCTGTCAGATATTATTTCCTGGGGTAAACCATGCAACCTGTAAATCTATTCAATGAATATTCTTGCCACTGATTCAACAATATAAGGGTGGTTCATACTTGTGAAATGGCTATACTTGCTAAACCTGCCAAACACAACCAAAATGAGTTGCTTCCCCCTCGGACTTGGGCAACCCTTCAATAAAATTCATGCTGATGCTGGACCATGGTGCTGTAGGAATTTGCAAAGGTTGTAGAAGTCCAACATGAGCTAAAGAATCTGCTTTACTTCCAGCACATATCTCACATCCCTTAATCCAATCTTCCACATCCATTCTTATCCCTTGCCAATGAAAATAGGTTCAGATCCTATTTTCAGTTGCTTGTATCCCTAAATGTCCTCCTACAGGTGAGTCATGCAAAGAAGTTACAATTGAATACCTCGACCCTGTCCCCTTTCCTACACATATTTTTCCTTTCTTCCTTATTATCCCTGCTAGAAGAGTATATTCAGGATAACTGTTGGAGTTCACAACCTTGGCCTGCAGTATGTTGTGGTAAAATGGATCTTTAGAGTAGTTATCCATTACTTCCTTCATTCACTCAGCTTTTATCTCTGAAATACCATAGCAGATAGAGTTCATTTCTGGCCCAAATCTGGATAAAGCATCAGCAGCCTTGTTATATGTCCCCTTCTTATACTGCACCATGTAGTCATATCCCAAGAGCTTTGAGGTCAATTTTTGTTGAGTCATGGTATCTAACCTCTGTTCTAGCAACTGCTTCAGAGCTTGCTGATATGTCTTGATTATAAACGGAGTTCCTAGCAAATATCCACACCATTTCTTCACTGAGAGAACCACTACCAAAAGCTCCTCATACGTAGAGAGTCCTTATTGCTTCCGTCCCAAAGACTTGCTGAAGTAGACTATTGGTTGTCCCTTCTGTGTTAGGACTGCCCCAATGCAATGGTCACTTGCATCAGTTTCAACTATGAACTGCTCATCAAAGTGAGGCAGACTGAGCAATGGAGTAGAACTCATAGCCTTCTTCAGAGTTTCTAGCGCCTTGTCTGCTTCCTCATCCCACTGGAAATGATCCTTCTTTAGTAGTTTTGTTAGTGGCTTACTGATGGCCCCATAGTCCTTGATGAACTTCCTATAATATCGTGTTAGCCCCAGGAATCCTCTCAAGGATTTCAGTGTTTTAGGTCTAGGCCAGTTAGTCATTACTTGGACCTTAGAGGGGTCAGTTGCAACACCTCTGCCAGAGATAACATGCCCGAGATACTCTATATGGTTTTCTGACCAAAAGAGCACTTGCTCTCTTTAGCAAATAGCGGATGGTCCCTCATAACTTTCAACACAGCTCCTAATTGTTGTAGGTGATCCTTCCAATTGCGGCTATAAACCAATATATCATCAAAGAAAACCAATACAAACTTCCAGGTGAAAGAGTAGAAGACCTGATTCATTAAGCATTGGAAAGTAGCAGGAGCGTTGCAGAGGCCAAAGGGCATAACAAGGAACTCGAATTGCCTATGGTGGGTGACAAAGCTATTAAGGTACATATCCTTCTCCATCATCCTGATCTGAAAGTACACTGCCCACAACTCTAACTTACTAAACTAAACAGCTCCATGAAGCTCATCCATGAGCTCATCTATCATTGGAATTGGGAATTTTTTCTAGATTGTTAAACTCTTCAGGTACCTGTAGTCCATACATAACCTCCAGCCGCCATCCTTCTTTTTCACTAACAGCACCAGTGAGGCAAAATGGCTGTGGCTCCTTCTGATCAGTCCAGCTTCCAGCAACTCCTTCACTGTCTTCTCTATTTCACCTTTTTGATAGTGAGGTGTTCTATAGACCACTTGTTTCCTCGGAACTGCTCCTGGTACCAGACTTATGCTGTGTTCCACTACTCTGACTGGGGTAGAGTCTTAGGTTCTTGAAATACATCGCTGTAATCCTTCAGAAGTTGTTTCAAATCTTCAACTTGAGGGTCACAGTCAGCTAATTATGAAGATTCTCTTACTCTGATCTCCCCTCCACAGTCTCTCACTAGTGTTAATTTATTCCATCTGTGGGCTTACATACTGAAGAACTCAGCATGAATGAGCTGGTCATCTATTTCTCCACTATCTGCGTATACCTTACCAACAGTGGTAGCCATACCACTCCGGATAACCTTGTTAAGCTTCTCAGCAGATATGAATTTCAATTCTTGCTCACCTTGGTATGCTTGAATCTTAATGGCTCTTCCTTCCTTATCCAAGGTAACCACCATATTCTTATAATTATAGAGTACAAAACCATGTAGCCTCAGCCAGTCCCCCCTAAAATCAGATCATAACTATGTAAAGGGAAGGTCCTAGGGTAGCACACAAATTCTTCATTTTGCATCATCCATCTAAACTCCTTACACCTTACCTCAATGAGTCTCCTAACTCCATTAGCTACTTCCACCATCATAGGAGTGGTATGCTCCACTTTACATTTCATCCGTTCAACCAGACGCTGATCAACAAAATAATAACTCCCACTGTCGAACAGGATTTGAAGGGGCTCACCCTTGTAGGTTCCTTTGATATGTAAGTATTAACGTTACTGTATCCACATATGGCATTAATGGGTAAGCTGCCTTCATCTCCTCCTTCCTCTACTAGGGTGATTTCAGGACTAGTTTCATCCATGATAGTATCCAGATTATTAACCACTTGTTCTACTTCTGCTTGTATAGCAAAGGCCTTGGTGGCACAGCGATGACTAGGTATAAATGGTGCTCCACCTTTGAATAACAACTTCTTTTCAAACCTTTCCTTCATTTAAGCATCTCAAATCAATTTTATCTTCTCTAGTTGCAGTATAGGTTTACTCTTGCTAGGAATCGGAATTACAGTGCGGTTAGTGGGCTTATAACCAATCTTCTGCATAGCTCCAACAATTCTATCAACTAAATAATTCAATTTATAGCCTGAAGCAGTGTAGTGGGATTGTTAGCACGGACAACAGTCCTCAGCTCAAACTGGAGACAACCTATAAACTTCTCATAGTAGAATACCTCCCAAAATTCTAGATAAGCTATCATTACAGAGGTAACCGGCAGATCAAAATTCCTTAGTAGCTCTTGTAAGCTCTCATTAACCTTCTGTTTCATACACATAAAGTCCTCCAATAAATTATCTGGATCCTCTGTATCAAACCGAATAAGAGCAGCTGCAATAAACCAGTCCAAATCCGTTGGTTTGGGGAGCCTCAAACTTCGAAACCAGGAATCTGCATCCCCTCAAAGTGCATCCTCGCAAACTCAACCTTCTCATATTCATGAATTCCAGTGCATATTGAGAAATAAGCAATGCACCTCTCTATCCAAGATCTGGGATTTAGACCACTGAACCTAGGGAAATCAGTGTAGGGCATCTCGCTTTCCCTATCCTCCCTACGTCCTCATATTCGTAGTCCTCCACGTCAATGACAAGACCCTCAGGAAAAGAAGGCTGATGTCTGGTACCAACTCCATACGAGCCAACATGCCTGTCTGGGGGTTCCCCAAAATAGATATGCTAGCGTGTTGCTTATGGAACATTTCAGCTAAGGCATTCAATTGTTTTTCCATCTTTTGTTGAAATATGACCATAGATTGTTCGGATCGGGCTGCTTGTGATTTTCAATCTAGGCGTACTTTTACCAGCTCTACTTCCTGCTCAAGCCTCTCTGTACCTTCATCCGTGGTCTGGCCGATATCTAAATCATCTGGCAGCGAAGACCTTGAGACCCTCTTCCCCGAACCAGTTCTTGCTTAACTCGTTTCATTTCCTTTGTAGCCTCCATCTAAGCGAATTTAGGCAACGTATCCACCATTACTTGAGGCTTGCGATTCTTTCGTCGAGCTATTGTAGATAATAGGTTGGATATGAGCAACCTCGCTCAGATATCAGTTGAAACAAGCTGGAATTGAGCTTGCTACAAATACTCGAGAAGGTTCAGACCTTCGATGAAGGCAGCGAAGTGGAGAAGAGAAAACACAGGGAGAGAGAAGATAGCTGAAAAGGAGATTCGAGAAGATGTAATTTGTCAAAATATTTCTTAACTGAAAATAGCACTGTTCCCCATATTTATCGTACCAGTAACAAAAACGTTTCTCTCGGCTCATGCGTCTTTTTAAGTACGGACATAGAAAGACATGCAACTCTAACAACAGACAACTAATTAAGCTTAAAACGTTAAATGTTCCAATGCATTTCTTCTCCTTTTGAACTCTCTCGGACAGTTTGTGATCAAGCTGTTGCCTTCATCCGTTTATTGCTCCTTCTCGCTTTCTTTCCCCATTCTGTTGGTGGTATCAGCCTGGATCCATCCTGCTCGGCTACACATTTCTGGCTTCGTCCAAGTATCCGAGAAGTTTGAAATGTAGTAGGAAACTGTCTCCTCCCTTAGCCTTGTAATATAGTTGGAAATTTTCTTTTTACCTTTTTTTTGGCCTGGAGATTGTGCGTTTTGTGGCCCACTGTTCTGGTCTTGCTGCACTTTCGACTTTCCTTTTTTTCTGGTTTTGCTGATCATGAGGAACTGGAATGATCGATTGCCCTTTAATATTTTTCCTGTTGGCAGTTTGCCAATCTTCTTTAGCAGACATAGGTGGCAACGGAGGATGAGCATTCGTTCCACAGTGGTGAAATCTACCATATGGTGGAGATCTTGTTGAGGCTCCCCATTTGGTTTTAGACTCGATGGCTCGCGCCTAGGGTTGGAGGTTTGATTTTGCAATTTCATCGGCGTTGGGCTCGATTTCTAGCGGCCGCCCACCAGGCCACCACTATCCATTCGGGTACGTCAGCAACCATTTTCCCCTTATCAAGTTCGCTTCCCACTGCCGTAGTCTCAACTGAAGAGGCCACAGGCCCGGTTAAGAAATTCTCGTCAGATGATGGACCTAGCGACAAATCAGTCGTGTTTCCTTCCATCGTACCAATTGGAATAGGAATCACCGGCAAGAAACTAGTCTGGCGTGAGAAGTGGGGGGATGCCGTGCCTTTCCGATGAAATTGGACCGCTGGGGCTCACCTAAGATGTTGTGGCGTCATTTACCTCAAAATCTGTTATGACTGGAGGGCCAATTAAATTCCTAACCCTTGAGTTGTTTCGTCCTATTAGATTAATATTAATTAATTCATTTAACTAATCAATTAAACCCAAAGCTCACATAACCACAAGCCCGTCTAACTATCCAGTTAAATCTCTATATAAAGGCTACGTGCCTACAGAGATTGATATACGATACACACAACTCATGCATTGAGAATTAGAAATAATAAGTTTTTTTTCGGCTTGTTCTCAATCACCCTCAGAGAGGAGATTTGGTTCGTGAATTCCAAAGGGACTTTTATAGCCCCTTCAACGTGATTAATTAAGTCCAGGAGATTACGATCCATATATGCTTCTGCATCAATCAGATATTGAATATTCGTTCTTCATTAGATTTGTTCTTCTGACCTAGATCCGTTCTATAGTCTACAGTGGGATCGGAGCAAAATTCTGGATTTGATTTTAATTCGTTATTTTTATCTGATTCGTTTAAATAATTAACCGTTTTTGTCCTCTTTTTTTTTTGGTGAAACTGCAAAACACCGCCACCCGCCGCGAAACTGCCACAAAATTTCAATGCGACGTGTGAAACAACAGATCTGGCACGACGGCGCGTGTGTGTCATGCGCCGCACCAGATCTGCGAGTCCATCGCATCACCGCGCCAGAATCGCATGTTTGTCATGCCAGTACAGCGCGTTCGTCGCGCCGCCGCTGTCAAACCGTCGCCAGCCTCCATTAGAAGATTCATGGGCGGCGCGTGCAGTTCACGCGTCACACCGGCGTATAAACAACGAGTTTAACCCATTTTTCTAGCGTAGCATTCTGATCCAGCCGCCAATCGACCGAAAGCACCGCTTGGGGCAGTGCTTGTTCGTGACGCGCTGCCGACCAAGCCTGTTTTCCGCCTGAAAATTCAATTTTCACACCCGCGGCTATTTTCATCACTTGGACGGCAAAATCACGGCGATGACATGACGACGACGCAAAATCGGGCGGAAATCCATGGAATCAGGCGAGTATCGCAGAATCGAGCAAAGATCGGAAACAAAACGCCAATCAAGCAACAAATTGCGGAAAACCCACGATTTTTTAAGGTAACCTGCTGGATTTTCCGGCGGGTGGCGCGACACGACTGAGTGAAAAAAGTCCTTCGCGACGCGACACGACCCTAATTCGAACGACTCTTATATATTTTTTGATTATTTATAACCAGCGGACCTGTTCTCGATTTTGGCCGATTACATGGCCAAAATCGAGAACCAAGGTGGGAATTGGGCCCTGAACAGGCCCATTCCCAACATATTTTTCATACGCGGCCCATTTCACTACATTGGGCCAAATTTTGGAAATTTTAAAATTTTAAAACATTTTCTATGTTTACAATATGTTTTAAATGCCCAATATTTTCTTTATATGTTAAATAATTATAGAATGCATAAATAAGAAATTAATTTTAATTTGCTAAGTGCTTTTATATTTTTAATTTCTAGTATTCATGATTAGAATTTAATTTATTATGCTTAGTGCAATTACTTTAAATTGTTCTAATTTCCTAGCAATGCATGTTTTAGTTTAAATTAAAATTTTGCTAGATGCAATTTTTTAATTTAAAGCATGCTTATATATGTATAAGAAATTAAATTATCTGGTAAGTGCATTAATTTAAATTTAAAATTTTCGAGCATGACTATGTGGCCTAGAAAATTAATTTTATTAGAGAATTTGTTTCAAATCTAATAAAATTAATAAACACCTAATTATTAA
>JAOWBN010014394.1:0-10865 GCA_028565015.1 Pinguicula moranensis
TGTGTGTTGCTTCTTAAAGTGACGTTATTAGCACGTTTTAGAAATTCTTTTAGACTTTACTTAAGCTTCTTAGACTAAATTTGATATTGATGAAACTCAATACATTAAATGACGCAATGCATATTGGGTCGCAACGGAAATGACCTCTTTTTATATTTACAAGGGTAAGACTGCGTACATCTGACCCCCAGACGCCAACCTAGTTGGGAATATACTGGGTACGTTGTTATTGTATTATCCGATTCCGGAGCTCAATGAGGATTAGTCGAATTTAAGGAGATGATAAACCTCGGACCTTAAAATGTGTCTTCCTTTAATTTTCTGTATTTTCATTACAAAGATATTCTACCAAACTTTTACTAATAAGTTTGTTAAGTGTATAAGAGAAATCCGACCAAATAAACTCAATAATATCAAACACGTTGTGCGGATATTAAAACACCAAAATACAACTATTATCAACCAACAATTGGTCTACCGAATTGACCCTTATTTCTTATTGATGGTGTAGATGTTCTAAGGGCAGTAAGGAAGGCGTGCAAATTTAAGGATCAAATTATATATCTCATATATATATGGGAGTTAAACACATTATTGCACATGCGATCTTGGCCGTTAATTTCTAATGAAATCAAAGGCCAAGATTAGAAACAGATAAAAAAAATGCATTTTAAGGCTGTAGATTGGCCTCCGATCGGTTTCTCTCTCCATCTTCTTCAACGAATGCCTCAACAGAAATTCTAAAATCTTCTACACAGAGGAGCGGTGGAAATCTTCTTAAACAGATATGAAGAAGCATTTTCGGTTGGGAAAATAGGGGAAATAAAACCCAAAAGAATGTCATAAACCCTACGGTACACCATTTTCATAGGATTTAGGGTATTCTTTTGGGTTTTAGGATTTGTCTCTAAGATATCTATGTGGTTTCTCTCTGTCCGGTGGTGACAGCCAAAGAATGAGACTTTGTTTTGATTTCTGTTCACTTCTGTTCTGACGAAGAAGAAGATGAAGAAACGGTTTGAATGATAAAATCCGAGATCGCGAGACTTTTTTTTTTAATCTTGGTCGTACCTATTTTTTTTTATAGGATTGCCCGTGTCCCCCACCAGCCCCTGACTCAGTTATATCATCTTTTGATCAATCATCAAGATCTGCGATCCAATTACTCCAATGTTTGGAGCAAGAACTAAAAATAGAAACTATCCTTTTTTATGGGTCCTCATACGAGGCCCAATATATTAATGGACCTTCGACCCAAAATAAAATTATTACTGTGCTTTTGGTTCCTGTGGACCAATTTTTTTCCCATCCGAATAGTGTCCGGTGCTGGAGTCAAATCGAAAGCGACCGGAAAAGCATCAAAGACCACTTATCCAAGTTGTACGAAAAAAGTCGGCTGCGCATTTAATCAACCACCATTCAATAATTATGGCACTTACGTTTCTTGAATATATTTCCTTTTTATATTAATCTTTTTTATTTTATCTAAAATAATAATGAAAAAGATATTTCAGAAGTGTATGATTGCTGACCCACAAGGGTATGGCACATTTATTTTTATTTTTATTTTTTTTGAAAGGTAGATGGCAAATTTCAAAGCATGGTGGAAAATTATTACCACTGGGAAAAATTGGTACGCATCACACATGAAGCTTGTTGCAAAAAGAATTTCTATAATAAATAGTCTGAGTAACAGAGAAATTTCTAAATAAATTGATGACAAACGATCCATGCAATGTAATCAAGCAGTAGAAATTCCAATGCGCACCTTTTTTTCACCGTTGCGGTGCCTCTTCTATGAGCATTCTCGGGAATAGGAATAAGAAAGAATGGTGAAAATCTTTATGCCCGCCTATGTATAGTTTGAGAAATTCGAAAATGCAGAAACCATAATTGATTACGACGTAATAATAGTGCAAACTTTAATTACTACATTTTTAATAAATATATTATTTTTATATTTTTACATTGTGCACCCCTCAAATACAAATAATTACGTAGCTATGTTGCTCAAAGTTTATGGGGTGTTTTGTGCAACCTTTTTATGTTTATAATTGACTTATAAGATTTTTTTTTTTAAAAAAATGAGGAGTTATTTTTTCTAAAAAAATATTTATAAATCAATTATAATTTAAAACAAATTGGGCAAAACAAGTTTGCCTGGCGACCTTTATTTCTACTTTAGCATCATTAACTAATGCCTGAAGTTAACGCCAAATATATTGAAAACAACGTCTTTTTCTGGATCCTACGTGCATTGAATAGGAGATTTCATTAAAGATTTGATGAAAATGATTTGAATAAACATCATTGGTAGTCGGTTTCGTCGTCTTAAAGGAAATTCAATTACTTTACTAATATTTTTATTTTTATTATTAGTCATTTCTGGTACATAAATATGGCCACTGAATTTTTTTTGGGGGTAATTAAAATTTTCATTAAAACAGCCTAGAAGGAGTACAACACAACAATGTTCTCTGCTACACTGCTTTGGAGCTAAACTGCTAAGAGCACTAAATGCGATAAGAGTGCGAAGAAAATCTCTAACTACAACAACAATGTTCCCAGTATATTTTGGTATGGGGTCAGATGTACGTAGTCTTACTCTTATAAGTATACAAAGAGGTCATTTCCAAGACCCACTTGAATCGAAGTGCACAACATAACCAAGGCACCCAAAGCCAATCCCCCACCAAATGTCACCCCCTGAAATGTGTTTTGTTGGCAATAACTAGTACCATAAATTGATCTTCACCCAATCAATTGTTGTAATAAAGCTTGTCTCTTAGTCAAATTTAATAGCATTTCTTTCTTTCCTTAGTCCCCAAACAACTGCATGCCAAACAACGTTCCAAATATTTGACCCAAGATTATTACTAATGCGTTGCATATGATCTTGAAAGTGGCTCAGAATCTCACTGTTGCTGTCATATGTTATTCCAAACCAAGCGTATACCCGCAACATGTCTTGATTTGAAAATCATTGCTGCTCACAAACAAAAAATGTCTGGTTAGGGAGAATAGGAAGAAGCCAATTGATGTGTCGTCTTCGATATTTATTTAAGGTTTGCATTATTTTACATTTTTGTTGACTGAATTTATGACCAGGGAAGAACAATGATTTGTGTATAATTGACGAATTTCTTGATGATTGGGAAGAAGCCATGCAAGATTTCAGTAACCAAATTCAATACAATTAACATATTACAAAATTCGTTTTACCCCACACCCCACAAAAAAAAAAAGTTGACTTCGTTAACCGTAACATAGTGAACGTATTCCACATTAACACACCCTTTTAACATTAGATGGAGAGGATGTAATTTGTCTAGTTAATAGCATGACTAATGTATGATTTTAAATCAGGTACATTTATATGAGTTACTATCAGGGCTTATGCGCTCCACCCTACCCACCCCCAGTAATTATTTTCAGGTGCATAATTTTAATTTCAAAAAATTGAAGTCAAATTTTAGGCATTTTTTGCATAGTTCGTATCCACTTAATATTTTTGTTATGAGACTTGTGATAACAATAGTTATGACAGGCAGGAACTCTTCAAATGTGGAATACAGTAGAATAGTTGGGATTTCGATTCTCAAAAAAACATGGAATATAGATTCGACAAGCAATCTGCCTGATTTTATGGAGATGTTGATAAGGCTCAAAACTTGAAGAATGGAAAAGAATTCAATTATGGTTAGAATTCTATTCTTAAGATCCTCTACCGAAGAGAAGTCGCAAGAAGGTAAGATTGTTGCACGAGATTTTGGAGCAACCAACAATTCTCAAACTTAAGCAAAATTCAATGGCGGATCTAGGAAAAAAATTTAGAGGTTAAAAATTAAATTGCAGAATTAGATTTTATGTACATGAGTATTGGCAATGAATGTCCCCCATACAGGGTGCAATAATCCCACTACAACCCCACATCAGGGCGGGAAGAACGAGCTAACACACAACCTCGGATGTCTAATCCACTCAATTAGGGTAGCCGTACTACACAGTTTTTCAAAAGAAGTGAACCAGAGCCATGTTTGCCTGGATTTGCTCTAGCACTTGGTCACAATCAAAACGACCCTTCCCGAAATGCGCTGCATTACATGTTGTCCATAGGTTTCATGCCGTGCATTGCCATAAAGATTTCCATAACTCGTGCGCAACCCATGTGGGGCTTAACCCCATGTGTGCATCAAAATGATCAACAGGCAGCCGATGACCCACAAATGTGAAGCCCATCCAAGCGTCTATCGTATGCCATATGTCATAAGAGCTGGGGCATGTCCAGAATAAGTGTGGAACAGACTCCTTGTAAGACTCACAAAAAATACAAACCGAGCTTCAGGGTGGAAAGTCATGCCTCGATGCATCAGATTGTCTATCGTTGCAATGCGGGATTACATGAGTCGCCAATAGAACGCCATGGTTGTGAAAGGCGCCCGTGTCCCCCAGATCCGAGCAAGTTCGGGTAATGGAGTTAATGTTGCCTTTCGCGTCACAAAGTACATACGGTATCCCGAGCGCACCGTCTAAACACCCAACATGACACCATCCACCGCCAATGATCAAGCACCGCTCGTGGGTGCAAGTCGCCTATCTCCACCTCTTAAGCACTAACAAACACGGGGCCCCGCCTACTGATCAGACGGCGCCGTGTCCATCGCATATGCCAGGTCCAATCAAGAAAGTCCCATTTATCAGCCACCAAGCTCCCCATGTCCCCATCCTGTTGGTATACACAAAAATCACAACGCGCAAGCGCCCCGGTTCCTAGCCATTCGTCTTCCCATAAACGAGTGCGCTTGCCATCCCCAAGTACCCACAAAAATAGAACCATCCCTTAGAATAGATTATTTTGCGAAGATCATTCCACCAACGAGAGGAGTTCCCGGCTTGAGGGAATTTCAGCCAGTCGTAGTCAAGACGGTGCGTGCCAAAGTACTTAGAATGAATAAGATCACGCCAAAAAACTCCCACCTCAATTTTCAGCCGCCAGCCCCACTTAGCAAGGAGGGCGCGATTAAAAGATGCGAAGTCCAAGAAACTAAGGCGACCTTTTTTCTTTGGCAAGCACATAAAGCTCCAGCTAATCCAGGTATAAGAGGGTCGAGTCGAGTAGCTCGTTTGCCATAGGAAGTTCCTGCACACACGAACCATGTCCGTGATAATCAATTTTGGGGTCATATGTAAAGAAAAGTAGTACACCAGCATGCTAGAAAGAACACTCCTAATAAGCGTGATCTGGCCACCAAAGTTCAAGAATTTATTCTCCCAAGATAATGTTCTATTTTTTATAACCAGCATAAGGAGAGACCACAATGGCCGAGTGTCCGGATTGCCCCCCACCGGCATCCCCAAGTATTTGAAAGGTGTTTGCATAATCGAACAATGAAGCGCTGCGGCACAAGCCTGTTGTAGCTCAGGTGAGATATTGATACCCAAGAGACTACGTTTTTTGAAGTTAATCGAGAGGCCAAACACGAGCTCATAGACACGGAGAATACCTTTCATGGCCCGGACATTTGCAATATCGCCCTTCCAAAAAAATAATGTGTCATCAACATAGAGGGAGTGTGTAAACATCGTGGTACCACACTTAATCCCTCGCAAGAACCCCCAGCCACGGCCTGCTTAAGAAGCATATTGAGACCCTCCATGGCAATCATGAACAGAAGAGGTGATAAAATGTTCTCCCTGTCGCAATCCACGCTCGAAATTGAAAATACCAGAAGACGTGCCATTGACAATAACTGAACCATTGGCCGACGATAAGCATGCACGTATCCACCCTATCCACTGCTCACAGAAACCCATCTTTCACAGCATATGAAAAAGGAAAGACCAATTCATAGAATCAAACACCTTGGCAAAGTCTACTTTAAAAAATAAAGCAGGAGCGTCACGGCTTTGGGCTTAGTGAAGAAGCTCACTAGCAAGCAAGACACCATCTTGAATTTGTCTGCCATGTATGAAGGCTAATTGCTGGGGGGCAATCAACTTATCCATGACCCGACGCAACTTGTTTGCCAATGAATTGGCCAACAACTTGTAAGCATAGCCGATCAGCGAAATAGGACATTAGTGGCCAAGTTCCAATGGTGATAGGACTTTTGTTGCCATCACAATAGAAGTAGCATTTAGTCCTCTCAATAGGGTGCCCGAATAATAGAATTCCATCAGAAAATCAATAAAGTTGTGTTTGACCGTAGCCCAATGAATTTTGATAAAGTGGAAATTCAAACCATTCACGTCGGGGCCCTTCTTGCTGGAGCATGAATGCAGTGTGGAAAATATTTCTTCTTCAGAGAATACAGAAATCAGCATCTGATTATCCTCAAGCGACAAACGATTATCACACTCCAGATCCAGGAGGGGACGGTTCCAATCCTGCTCCTTGAAATGTGATTCAAAATACGATTTTATCCCCTCTTTAACATCCGGGATTGACTCTGTCCATACTCCCTCAAAGAACAGGCCCTAAATTGAGTTCTAATGTCGTCTCTTACGGATGCAAGAGTGAAAATAGCCATTGTTTTTGTCACCCTCAAAGATTTGCTTTCGATAGGATTTTCGGTATAAGACAGGCATACGGCGTTGCTGGGATAGCTTTAACTGGCTCAATAACATCTGCAGAAAGTCCACTTCTAACATAGATAGAGGACGATGTTCCCCCTTTCTATCATACCAGCTGAATTGCCAAGAGAGCACATCAATTTTGCGATCCGCCATGCCAAATACATCTCGATTCCAAGACCTGAGCTTCTGTCAAATATGTCTAATCCGACAATGCAATATGTAAGCGCGCATACCTGCTGGTGTATGGGCGTGCCAAGTCTTGGTCACAAAATTCATGAAATCCGGGTGGGAATCCCAGCAATCTAGTGGCATAAAACCTTTTGGACCCGAGTTTCCCAATGGATTATGTAGCAATATAGGCCAATGATCGACGATACTCTGTTCCAAAGCAACCTCAACTAGATTCGGCCATTTCTCAATCCACCTCTCCGATACCAAGAATCGGTCAATGTAACTTGCACAAGTACCACGGCCGTTGAGCCAAGTATATGCAAAATGTTGTATAGGAAGATCCACTAGCTCGTTATCAAGAATAAAATCATTCAACTCCAACAGATCGGGTGTGGCTAGACGAACGAAGTTCATGCGCTCTTCATTTGCACGCACCGTATTAAAGTCACCAACCAAACATACAGCAACCTCTGGCGCACAAAACAATACTCAAGAAATCCGCTGCCATAAGTCTCCCTTAGCAACTGAGTCACCATTTGGCGCATAAATATTAATGTGATGATTTTCTCACAAGTTGTTCGACATTGCCCTTCAATGATAAGCATGTTAGGAGAGGGCGACATAGATTCCATAAGAAAAATAGGAGACCATATGGAAAGTAGTCCCCTTACACTGCCCGTAGATGGGCTAGCAGCCCTTTCAAACTCATTGTGATGCCAAATGCGTTGCAATATAAATCGGTCAATCACCTCCTGTTTAGTCTCCTGTAAGCAGAGCCAATCAATAGAATTAATCCGAAGTAAAGATCTTATCACCCCCGTACGACCTGGAACCCCTAGGCCACAAACATTGATCGACATTATCTTCATGTAGCAATATTGGAGTTCACGACTACCCCAGTTGCATTGGATCATTCACAACATCACATTCCTCCATAAGATCAAGGCGTCGGATCATCTCTGCATCCGACTCTGCGCTACGCACACCAATGGATTTCCCTAGCGACCAAACAAAATTTGCCTCAGCCACCATGGGCGATGTTATGGGCTCCTAGATTGTCTCAATATGCTCATCATCATCTGTATTACATCGTATCTTTGATGCACGCGGGGATGAGGGTTGCGGTCGACGCTCCTTGGCTGTTTACGGGACAAGTGGTCGTCGCTTGCATCTCACATTTGTTGCCTTAAAGATATAAGGATCTAGGACAAATGGATCAGGATTTTGAGAAACCGTGAAGGCCGACACATTAGCCTAAGCCAACTTGGAGGCAGTTGTTGCAGTCTCTGTAGCAAGTTGTTGCAGTGTTTGTAGCAACGAGCATAGGAGCAGGAGAGTTAGAAGAAACATTCTGGACAGGAGTTTCTACCTCAGTAGGGATCGATGGTTGGTTGCTCATGTCACTTTGCTCGTCGTACCCTCTAGGAATGTGTGTCGGCAATGTGCCTTGCCCAGCAGAGGTGTTCCCCGGTGGCGCCTTCTCCTCTACGCTGCTGGAATTATTCATCGTCAGGGTATGAGTGGCCAACTCCCAACCACGTCGCCTGGCCGCAGTTTCCTTCAAGACATAGATAGAGAACTATTCATTAGCAAGCACAATCTTCATTGCTTCATCAACACGTCCCTTCGAACTAACTCTAACAAGCATGCATGCACCGTTCATAGAAGTTTTTGCTGATGTGTTGTTATCCAATCGGACAAAATTTCCAAATTTCGCCGCCACTTCCCGAAAGAAATCTTTGTACCAACCGTGAAGTGGTGTACCATGCACCTGTAGCCACACGGTACGGATGCTGACACTTCGACGGCGTCCCCACACCCAAGCCCCCATCAAGCCAATCATCGCACCAAAGTCACTATTCTCATCCAACCGCAATGTCAAGTCATTCGATGGATAGGATATCAAAACCTCTCCACCTTCAAGCCAAATCCCCCGGCCCTCCGTCAAGCTAATATCCTCCAAATGGGACATGACAACTGACAACTCCAATCTAGGTAAAAAAACTGCCAATGATGCAGTTTTTGAGCCATTTGGCTTTGGTCGGGTCAAGAGTGATGGTATCACCTTTGTTTGCACGGCCTCCGACGAGGGACGTTGAGGTTGGATGCCCGATGGAATGATAGCATCCATAGGAGGCTTGCCTCGGTCAGAAGCTATTTGTGCGCGTTGCTCATTCGTCCGCACATGTTTGACGAAGATCTTGTTTGCTCCCATCCATACGTCAGCCAATCGCGACGCTAATTGCTCGATATCAAAACCCGGCGCACGAATCCAAAATGATGGTCCGATTCCCATTGATTACGGGGGATGAATGCATCGCGTAGATCTCCAAAGGCCATGAATATCCTTCGAAGGTCCAATTCCATACAAGACGGTGACAAATTTGACACAAAGAAAAACACCGTTTTAGCGCGCAACCGTTTTATGTGATCTGGGAGAGGGATCTTAGGCCGAGGATCACTTTGTTCCACCGATGGGCCAGCGACCTGAGGCTGGCATCTACGGCGTGGCTGTTCCCATGGACCTTCCGCAACGTTATCATCAACCACATCACCGGTCATCACAACCTCCTCTGGTATCGACCCCTTCAGTAGTCCCCGGGACCGAGTATGTGGCTTCGCCCGGTGGAGGGAACGCAGTGTGCATCCGTTCATCAACCGGCGTGGAAGGCCCACAGTCAGACACTCCATGTCTCTCAAGTGGCGTTACAGTTGGCGCACCATTTCCTCCAACCGGACTGTTCACATATCCAGCCTCACCAGTCAAAATACAATTGAATGCGCCAGAATGATCATTCATTTCCACATTGAAGACAACTGTCTACCCAATCAACGTGTTGGTTGACGCTCCAGTCACTCCATTTGACGCAACAATTGGCCCTCCTTCCGCCTCAGCCGTCCGTGGAAAGCCACCGGTCATGCACTTCCCCACGGCCTTGCCGTGCACCAGTGCATCATCCACACGCACACCATGCAACTTTCTAGTTTGCCTCCATCAGAGGCATCCAACCGCCATAGTATATTCGAGAAAAAGGTCCCGAAGATAGGCCCTGAGTCACTTCACAGCGGCGGCGTCCAGCTTGATCCCTCGAATACCTCCACCGCATGCCGAACTCCACCAGGGCTTGAAAGCGCCCCACCGCCACTCGCATCCTCCACTCCAACACCACTTCCTCTCGTCTGATCACTCATGTTGGATACGAGGGTCGATTTCTAAAATTTTCAAAGATTTTCAACTTCAAACCACGATTGAAATCGGACCCAAAACATGCTTCAATTCGTGTTTAAATTGAGGAATAGCTATACTTACCTCAATTCCGGCGATTTGGTGAAGAACCCAGGCGTAAATCAATGAACCCAAATTTCAAAAATTCCGTGAGATGTCAAACACGGAGCTTCCAAGTAGAAATCCTCTATCTGGAGCACTCCCCAGCGTGACTGAAGCGACTGCTAGACCAGAATCCGGCGACAACACGGCGAGAAGAAAAATATTCTGTCGGAAGTTTCTGGTTTTCTCAAAACCGTCGCGGAAGAACATAGAAACTGTAAGTCACTCGACCGACTTCAAAATGATATATATATATATATATCATTAAGATTCATTTGGGATTTTAAGCCCAAATGTATTTAATTGGAATTTGAATTCCAATTTCCCGTCTATTGGGCTCACAGCCCAATGATGTATGAGCAATAATTGATTTGGGCTCGAATTTAATTTGGTTCCAATAATTTGAATTTAATCTCATTAAATTCAATTTTAATAAAATCGCAATTTAATTGAATTCCAGTCCCACTGAAATCAATTAATTCTCGTCCGTGAAATTCGCCAATTATTTCTCACATAATTAATTATTTTAATTCTTCAGTTCGCCAAATAGAGCGATCTGATAGGATCCATATCTAAATCAGTACCTATCATAAGCGGCATCTAGCAATGCATTATGATCCAATTTATTATAGATACATTGTGATCCTATAATCCCATTTAGTATTTATTCTTTCGTCACTTAATATCCAATGATTAATGCCAAACGTTGGAAAGTGTCATCCTTGACCATTAATCACTTTCTTGATATATCAGTAAATAATTGTTAATATGTGACTATCACATAATCACA
>JAOWBN010014405.1:0-10864 GCA_028565015.1 Pinguicula moranensis
ATATCATCAAAGTTGAGGATTATGCTGCATCACAAAGCTTCATTATTATATCAGAAATCCCGATCTAAGTGGATTAGTGAAGGCGATGGAAACTCGATCTATTTTCATGCCTCTATCCGTAAGAGGAGAAGTCGAAATGAGATTCAGGGTCTACTCATTGATGGTGTGTGAACGTAATCTATTCGTGCGGTCAAGAGTGGTATTCTATCTTATTTTGCTAAACACTTTGAGGAGTCGGATCCCATGCGTCCAAGGCTTATGATAAACTGTGATCACACTTTATCAGTTGAGGATAATACAATGCTTATATCTGAATTTTCGAAGGATGAAATATTTGCGACTTTATGTTCTTGCTCGAAAAAAAGAGTCCCGGCCTCGATGGCATAAACTTCCTTTTCCTTCGATCTAATTGGAAAACTATGAAGCGAGAATATATTGACTTCCTCCGTGATCCACAATTCTGGGCGGTTTGTGAGAAGCCTGAATTCTACTTCTATTATTTTGGCAGCAAAGTTACTCTCTCCTTCTGAGCTCGGTCACTATCATCCCATTTCTCTAGTTGGAAGTGCTTACAAATTGTTGTCAAAGCTATTTGCCAATAGGATGAAAAAAATAATGAGAAAGTTAATTTCTCCACACCAACTTGCATTCATTAAAGGGAGGCAAATCCAAGATGGAGTATTACTTGCAAACGAGCTCCTACACTTCGTGCTTAAGTCGAGTAGCCCATGAATTTTTCTCAAGGTTGATTTTTTCAAAGCTTTTGACTCGGTGAATTGGGAGTACCTATTGTCTATGATGAGATCGATGGGCTTTTACGAAAAATGGATTGGTTAGATTCAGACATGCTTGATAACTTCCCCGGGATCGGTCACTATCAATGGCGCTTCGACAGGTATTTTTAACTTTAAAAGAAGTCTACGTCAGGGCGATCCATTATCCCCGCTTCTTTTTGCGATTGCAACCGAAGGGCTAAATTTTCTTATCAAAAAATCGGTTACACATGCGGGGTTCTGGGGTATTCGATGTGGTGATTTTATTTACACCCATTCACTCTATGCGGATGATACATTATTCTTTGGCGAGTGTGATATACCTAATGTGAAGACCATGAAAGGGGTGCTACGTTTATACGAATTAATTTCGGTCTTACAAATAAACTTTCTGAAGAGTAGCATATTATGCCTTAATACCGATCCAGAAATTCAAATTATATATACACGGATCCTTCATTGTTCGATCATGTCGATCCCGTTTAATTATCTTGGTCTGCCGGTGGGTTGTAATCCGGGGGGCTAGATCATCTTGGGTGGATCTCACTACGGCGATGATAAATAAGACGGCCTTATGGGAAAATTCCTATCTATCTTTCGGGGGTCGGGTAACACTGATTAGAAGTGTCCTTGGTAGTATGCCGATGTATCAGTTTTCTTTATATAAGGTACCACAATCTGTGATACATGACATTATTGGCTATGTCGGACTTTTTTGTGGAAATCCCAAACGGATTCAAGTCGCTCAATCCTGTGGATTAGCTGGGAGAATATGTGCCGTAGCAAGACGGATGGTGGCCTTGGATTCCATCATCCTGGTCTCTTTAATAAATCATTACTTGCCAAATGGGGATGACGCTTGAAAAATGAAGACGGAGGTCTTTGGCATGACTTGATTACAACGAAATATTTTGGTTCTCGTCTTCCATGTGCGGATTGTGCAGATCTTCACGATACTTGTTCGAGCACCCGTTGGTGGAGAGATTTGAAGAAAATTATTTGTAGTGAAAGTTGGTTTGTGGACCGAATGCATAGGAAAATGGGGGATGGTTCTCGAACTCAATTTTGGGAAGACAATTGGCTTGGGACAAGCAAGCTAGCAAGTAGAGATCGTCTCTTATATACAAAAGTAGCTAATAAGGGTGTGTTTGTTTTGGACAAGTGAAAAATTGATGATGGTCGGCAAGTGTTAATTTGGAAATGGCGAAAACATCTTAGCCGCAGAGAAGTGGTGTTGGTGCGGAATCTTGAATTTGAATTAGATATCTCCTTCCCAAATGGGGATGGGTACGAATGGGTATGGCTGGATGTGATCTCGGGTATATACACTGTGCGAAGTGGTTACATGGCGATGATCTCGGATTGTTCGCATACTTTGATACCTGCGACTCCGTCCTTGATGCAGGTATGGGGTAATTCTACACTGTTCAAGGTATCGGCCTTTTGTTGGAAGATGATCCAATTGAGACTACCTATAGTGAATAATCTTTTGATCTGTGGGGCATCATTGACTACTCAGGAACATCTATGCTCTTTCTGTATGCTTGAAATAGAAGACTGTCAGCATTTATTTTTCACCTGCACCTGCACGTGCACATATGTCGTGTGGTCCTCTGTATATGAGTGGTTGGGTTATGATTTGTGGGACATGACCATCCACTAAATCATTTTCAGATATACATGGGGTGCACTCCACATCGCACGATGAAATAGCTCTGGATGTCCATTTGGCATTGCACAGTATAGACTTTATGGAATATTCGGAATGAGGTTAGATTCCAAAATAAAAATATCGCTTCAGATGTGATATTGGAAAGAATCCAAGTTCAAACTTGGTATTGGCATACGGTGTTTGTGAAGCCGCCAACAGCAATTACTATGTCCGACTGGATGCGGCACCCGAGACTATGTGTTAGCTCATTTTCCCCACCATGATTTTGATGTTGTTTTAGGGCTAGAAGATTTCCCAAATGTCATGGGATTTTCTTATACAAAATGTATCTGATCATGGTTATTTTACACAAAAAAAAAATAAACATAACTTACTTATCAAAAAACAATCTCAGATAACAAATACATTAACTTAGAAATTAGAATGCTAAAACTCACAGATATGAAATTGAAGCACACAAGGATTAAGATTAACAACCGACTGTTGAGCTTATTCCCAAAAAGAAAAACTTAAAGCCCACAAATCATACGCAACAAATGAGGTAAAGAACTACATCATTTAATCAAGGATTAATCAAAGTCGATTCAGAAATTACCTCAAAACGAGGCAGCGGAGTTGAGGGGCTGCGGGAAGGGAGGCGCTGCTGCGAAGAATGGTCTGTGACTCTGCGTCTCTACGACCGGCGTCTGTGATACTGCGGGAGAAGAGGAGGATTTGCAAATGAAGAAGGTTTGCGTCCTTCGCCTTTGTGGGTAGGGGTAGGATAATGCTAAGCCAATTTCGAAGTGAAAAACTTAAATGTTAAAACGTAAATAAAAATTGTAAAAAAGTAAAAACCAAAACTTAAAAGTGTAAAACATAACAAAAACATTTTTAACTTCTTCTTTTTTAGGCTTTGGCGTGCAGAACACCGAACCCGCTATAAAAAAAATAGTGGTTCCGTGTTCCGCCCGCAAAACAATAACGAATACAATTTTTGTTTCGCATCCGCCCGCGTTTTGCACGGATGTGGGCTATGAGGATGCAGGTGCGGGCAGAGCAAAATTTTCGCGTTTGCTAGATAGGGCTACTCCTGACAACAATTAAATTTAAATATTGACTCACATATATTTTAAATATTTATAATATGTAAAACAAATATTGCTTTCCTACCCTATGCCTTTAAGCATTCAAAAATTGTACTACAACTAACATGTATACTTGCTATCATTAAAATACAACAAATAACTTATAATTTTTTGGGGGCAACAAATTCTCTAAGATATAAAATATTACAACAATTATTATACAATTAACATAAAATTCTACAAGGATTACCTAAAATCCTAAAATACCCTAGTCATCATAACACTCTCAACAAGTCAATAAGAGAAATAGTACAATTCACACATAGTAAAAGAGAAAAGATCAATAACTTACCAAGAGCCAGAAAAATAAATCTGGGGGATTGCAACTAAAACTACTAAAAACATTTTGGGGGACCATGGTGATATGAATCCTTGTTGAACTTATGACAAAACACCCACACCAATTCGAGATTCAAAAATAAGATCTAAAAGGGATGAATTTGTTGTACTTTCGCCTGAGGACAATTTGTCTCAACCAACGAGAAGTTACAATTTATGTAACCGAGAACGTCACCAAATGATCCCCTAAAAGCAACTTGTGCTAGCCAAGAATCAATGATAAGTTCTTAAGAATCAACGTCACTTAGCCCAAGACAAAAGATAAGTCAAAAATTAGTTTAAAATCAAAAAAGAGAACTAATCTCATATAAAATTGCGTAAGAACTTGAGTACATAATGTATGGGGGTCGTGCCCTTTATATAGACATGGGGCACAACTTTTAGTGTCCTAATTAACCTCAAACGCATGTCCTACTAGATAGAAATTAACAAAGTTTAGATAGGAACAAAATAAGCAATAACCTAATCTAATGGTCTTTGGATAAGGAAAGAATCTATTGAATAATCTTTGTGAAAGAGAATCTCCTTATCCATGAGATATTTCATTAATTATCTGGACTTGGTCTTGTTCACACCTTTGTCCACTCCACACGTGCACTCCTAGGTTGGGCCTTCATCTTGGGCTATGACTTGGATCATGGTAATAGGCCGGACTTCTTGGCCCACTAAGCATAAATGGGTCTTGGGGGCCATTTCCTTCTTCTCGAGCCCAAACTCCTTGAATCATTAAATTCAAGACCTTTTTGAATCTTAGCTCTTAGGCATGTGATTAGGCCTTTTTGAAGCCTTATGGGGTCACATCGTGCAGTCACCATCACACAATCTTTGGTCTATCCATTGTGCTCCACTTGCAAGTTCTCTTGGTCCACGCCATTAGTAGGTTTAGGTGCAACTTGCGTTGCATCATTCGCCCTTTCTTGTTGTATGTTTGGTGTATTTAGATGTTCTCTTCTCAATATTAGCGCGTGTCTCCTCATGAATGGTCTTCACAAATTCAGCCTTCTTCTTTCCATCAAAATTCAATCTTTCACTCCATAGTAGATAAATGATTGAAATCATAAACAATTTCAAAAGTTGAATATTGTGTAGCTTAATGAATACCCCTATTATATGAAAATTCAACATGTGATAAGCATTCTTCCCAAGTTTTCAAGTTCTTATATACGAGTGCATGCAGTAAAGTCCCTAAAGTTCTATTGACAACTTCAGTTTGTCAATCAGTTTGATGATGACAAGTATGAATACAATAACTTAGTCCCTAACTTAGACCACCAAAGTTTCTTAAAGCAACTCAAGAATTTTGCATCCCAATCAAAAACAATAATTCTAGGCACATCATGCATTCTAACAACTTCTCTAAAGAATAAATCAGCAACATGAGAATCATTATCAGTTTTGTGGCAAGGTATAAAATGAACCATTTTCAAAAATCCATCCACTAACAAAAATCGAATCCCTCCCCTTCTTAGACCTTGGAAACCCCATAAAAAAATCCATTGATATGTTCAAAACCACTTAACTTAGTTTCTAACATAGAAATAAGGGAGTACCTTCGAGAAAGGACATTAGCAACCGCATTCTCCTTACTTTACTTGTACTTGATCACATAGGGAAAGGTCTCAATGAACTTGACCCATTTGGCGTGTCTTATGTTGAGCTTTTGCTGGCTCTACAATCAGTAAACATCCTCCAAGATCCATTCTTCTTAGGCTCTAGTAGCACAGGTACGACACATGGGCTTAGGATTTCTCTGGCATGCTGCTTGGTAGTAACTCATCCACTTGCCTTTGCAACTCTTTAATCTCCTTGGAGCTACTTCTATAGGCTGGTCTATTTGGTATGCCAGCTCCGGGGACAAAATCAATCTGATGTTTAATGCCTTTGATTGGGGGTAAACCCATGGGTAGCTCTTTTGTCATGACATTTGCGAATTCATGCAAGAGAGAAACACTTTTGCTTGGTAAAGTACCATCAAGGTCGTTAGTTGTGATTAGGGCTTCTTTATACACAAGTACAATTATAAAAACACGAAAATTGAAAACATTCTTGATCTAACTCTTTTGGGCCAAATAAATTTCTTTTTTTCTCTCATTCTATTTTTCCTCTCTTTTCTCGCATGGCCTCTTTTCCTTTCTTTTTTGTCTCTCTTTCTTTTTCTCTCAAAGTTTTCAATTTACATTGGTTCTCATTGACCTATTTGGAAGTAAAAGTACAAGTACAATAGTTCTACTTCTATGAATAAATGAAAAATATTTATTTATGCACTCATCATGTGTTACACTCTTGTCAAACTGGCATGGTCATCCAAGTAGAATATGGCATGACTACATCACATAGAACATCATCTTCATACTTTCCAATCACAAGAGTAACTATCACCTGCTTAACCACGTGCATCACTCCACTATCATTCAACCACTGAAGTTGATATGGCTTTGGGTGTTTGATCGTCTCAAGATTCATCTTTTGTACCAAGTTGGTACTAGCCACATTTGCACAACTTCCTCCATTTATGATCACACTACAAACTTTATTAGTAACAAAACAAAGTGTATGAAAGAGATTCTCAGGTTGGGTTTGATCATCTTCTTCTTTGGTTTGCATGCTCAATACTCGTCAAACCACTAACATATCTCCAACTCCAGCCTCGGTGTCAACTCCCTCAGCCTCATCTCCACTTGATTCGGCGTCTTCAATAGATGAGATCTCTCCATCGAGCTTAAGGAGCATAACTCATTGATTAAGGCACTAGCTCGCAATATGACCTAAACCTTGGCACTTGAAACATTTAATATCATGGTGTCTTGATGAAGAAGGTGTAGAAGTACCTTGGTTAGCCATAGGTTTCGTTTCAGATTTCTTGGATGACTCTGACTTGGTTTTGTCCCACCTAGAATTTGGTTTATCCCACTTAGAAGTTGTTTTCCATGTTGAACTAAGGTTTGAACTCGAGCTTACCTTTATCACAAACTTTCTTTTAAGTTGATTTTCCACTTTGATAGCTTGGTAGAGTATGTTCTCAATCTCTACATAGTGCTGCAACTCAACAAGATCAGCAATCTCTCAATTTAGGCCCTGAAGAAATCGTGTCATAGTAACCTCACGATCCTCCTGAAGGTTGCCTCTGATCAAAAGCAACTCCATCTCCTCGTAGAACTTCTCGACTCCTTTAGAACCATGCACCAAACGTTGGAGCTTTTGATGGGTCTCATGATAGAAATGATTTGGAACAAACCTCCTCCTCAAGAATCATTTCATCTCTTCTCAATCATCCAACGGGTCTCCTATTGTTTAGCACCTGATCCCACCATGTAATAGTATAATCAGTAAACTCAATAGATGCAAGTTTTACCTTTTGGCGATCAGTGTAGTCATGGAACTCAAAAACTTTCTCCACTTTCATCTCTCACTCTAAACATGCCTCTAGATCGTTCCTATCTGAAAAGGTAGGTATTTTGATTTTTATGTTTCCAAGATAATCCTCACGAGCACGTCACGGGTAGCCAAGGTCATGAAAAGCCTGATAAGGGGGTCGTCGTGGTTGTTGCACTTGCATATGGTCACGGTTTGCTCTAGCTCCTCGACCAAAGGGCTCATAACGTTCATCCAACTCGACAGACCAAGCATCAAAGTCCTCACCATCATAAATGTGTTCAGCATCGTGTTCAGAAGGCTCGACTAGATGTCAAGCTACGGTTCGGCCTCCTTCAAGGGGTGGACCTTTGGGGTCGATTTTGGGAACCTGAATGGTGAAAGCTTCAGTATTCATACGGGCCTCCATTTGTGTTATACATTCATGTTCCTCTCCCTTTGCCATGAGCAAATGGCATAGAACAGTGATCACCTTCTTAAGATTGGTCGATGGTGGTATATCATCATCTACTGATTGCTTACGAATTTGTCCTTGTGGGGCATGTTGTAACTGCAAAGAAAAAGGTTAGTTGGAAATAAACTCACCACTCTCTCACGTGTATGCACTCAATGATGATCACTCAAGCACTCGTGTATCACTCAAATCGGCTTTTACCCTCCCTTGAACCTCACCACTCTGCCCTTTACGTCTCAAGTACTCTCAGTATGGTTTTCGTATGAGGAACTCAAAATGGGCTGGAACTTGATTCAAGATTGAGAATTACAGAAGAAGAACTATCCTTTCAGAGACTGAAAAAGGGGGCAATGGTCACGGGTTTTCGTATGAGGAACTCAAACTCGTGACAAACTCTGTAAGACTCCAAACGAATCAAAGCAACTCAATTTGAATAGATCTCTTTATGTTTGTACCAATTTCGATGAAGTGTTATTTTGGAGGTCTCGAAATCTCTCTTTTTTTCTGGAATTTGACCCCCTAGCTTCTACTTTTGAATCGAAAAAATATCGTTTTCTTTTTTTTTTTTAACAATTTTTTTTAAAAACCAGCAAGTTTACAACTCAAAAATTGAAGGAAAAATACAAAAATAAAAGATAAACTTTCAAACAAATTTCGGCCAAATTGTTTTTAAAAAAAAAAGGAAAACGATATGAATCCTTGCTGCACTTATGACAAAACACCCACACCAATTCGAGATTCAAAAATAAGATCTAAAAGTGACGAATTTGTTGTACTTTCGCCTGAGGACAACTTGTCTCAACCAACGAGAAGTCACAATTTATGTAATCAAGAACGTCACCAAATGATCCCCTAAAAGCAACTTGTGCTAGCCAAGAATCAATGATAAGTTCTTAAGAATCAACGTCACTTAGCCCAAGACAAAAGATAAGTCAAAAATTAGTTTAAAATCAAAAAAGAGAACTAATCTCATATAAAATTGCGTAAGAACTTGAGTACATAATGTATGGGGGTCGTGCCCTTTATATAGACATGGGGCACAACTTTTAGTGTCCTAATTAACCTCAAACGCATGTCCTACTAGATAGAAATTAACAAAGTTTAGATAGGAACAAAATAAGCAATAACCTAATCTAATGGTCTTTGGATAAGGAAAGAATCTATTGAATAATCTTTGTGAAAGAGAATCTCCTTATCCATGAGATATTTCATTAATTATCTGGACTTGGTCTTGTTCACACCTTTGTCCACTCCACACGTGCACTCCTAGGTTGGGCCTTCATCTTGGGCTATGACTTGGATCATGGTAATAGGCCGGACTTCTTGGCCCACTAAGCATAAATGGGTCTTGGGGGCCATTTCCTTCTTCTCGAGCCCAAACTCCTTGAATCATTAAATTCAAGACCTTTTTGAATCTTAGCTCTTAGGCATGTGATTAGGCCTTTTTGAAGCCTTATGGGGTCACATCGTGCAGTCACCATCACACAATCTTTGGTCTATCCATTGTGCTCCACTTGCAAGTTCTCTTGGTCCACGCCATTAGTAGGTTTAGGTGCAACTTGCGTTGCATCATTCGCCCTTTCTTGTTGTATGTTTGGTGTATTTAGATGTTCTCTTCTCAATATTAGCGCGTGTCTCCTCATGAATGGTCTTCACAAATTCAGCCTTCTTCTTTCCATCAAAATTCAATCTTTCACTCCATAGTAGATAAATGATTGAAATCATAAACAATTTCAAAAGGTGCAAATTGTGTAGCTAAATGAATACCCCTATTATATGAAAATTCAACATGTGATAAACATTCTTTCCAAGTTTTCAAGTTCTTAGATATGAGTGCATGCAGTAAAGTCCCTAAAGTTCTAATGTATGGGGGTCACGCGCTTTATATAGGCATTGGGCACGACTTTTAGTGTCCTAATTAACCTCAAACACATGTCCTACTAGATAGAAATTAACCAAGTTTAGATAGGAACAAAATAAGCAATAACCTAATCTAATGGGCTTTGGATAAGGAAAGAATCTATTGGATAATTTTTGTGAAGGGAATTTCCTTATCCATGAGATATTTCATTGATTACTTGGACTTTGTTCACACCTTTCTCCACCCCACACGTGCACTCCTAGGTTGGGACTTCATCTTTGGCCATGACTTGGATCATGGTAATGGGCCAGACTTATTCAATTGGGCCATGAGGCCCACTAAGCATAAATGAGTCTTCGGGTCCATTTCCTTCTTCTCGAGTCCAAACTTTTTTGATCATTAAATCCAAGGCCACTTTTAATTTCTTGGCGTTTAGGCATGTGATTGGGCCTTCTTGAAGCTTTATGGGGTCACGTCGTGCAGCCACAATTTCACCATCTTTGGGTGTAACTTGGGTTGCATCACATGCCCCCCTCCCTCTGCCATTAATAACGGGGTGGGGTGTCCACAGAGGATTTAGAGAGGAGGAGAAGCACTAGCTCGGGTGGTTGTCCATAAATGGGTGCGGCACAATCCATGAAAGAGGGTCTGAAAGGAGGCGTGTGTGAGTTTGGTTTGTTGGTTGTCTGGTGGAGGAGATTCACCGCAATTGGCAAGTGTGGTCACCCACCATTGGATGGCATGTGTCCACAATTGCCCATGCCGAATGCCTCATCGTCATGAGCTTAACACATATCTCATTGCCACGTGAATCGTGAGCAGACGTGGAGATGGCGGACCAGGGTGCCATGGTCCCCCTAGGAAAAAAAAAATTATTTCATATTTTTATTTTTATTTTGCCTCCCCCATTTTGATAGGCCAGTCCATTTCTCTTTATTTGTCCAGTCCATTTATTTTTTGCCTAAATTAATTATTGGTTCAACCCACTTAAAATTAAAAAGTCCAACCCTAACACAATTTTGGTCTTCGCAAATCCATTTTTCTACTATTGACTTGTTGTGTTGTCCGGGAAGAGGGAGTGGAGTGGAGTGACGCCGATTGCAAGATACTTTTTTTATTTGTTGGGTTCTTTTCAGTTTGCGTTGTTGGCCGATCTTTGCTCCAGTAAATCGATTCCTTCTTTGCGTTATTTTGCGCAAGCCTTCTTCTACTTCTTCTTCTACTTCTTCTACTACTTCTTCTTATTTTTAAAAGAGGTAGTGTTTT
>JAOWBN010014416.1:0-10864 GCA_028565015.1 Pinguicula moranensis
GAGAGTGATCCAAGCACCTAAGAGGTACTTGTGTTCGCATGAGATATTTCTTGTTGGCGATATCGATCCCATGACATTGCACAAAGCTATGTCAAGAGAAGATTCAGATGAATGGCTCAAAGCCATGAAATCTGAATTGCAATCCATGGCAGATAATCAAGTCTCAGACTTGGTTGACTTGCTTGATGGGGTAAGACCCGTAAAAACAAATGGGTCTTCAAGAGGAAGACTGATATGGATGGCAACATGACCGTGTACAATGCACGTCTGGTAGCCAAAGGTTTTAATCAAGTCAAGGAGATCAACTATGATGAGACTTTTTATCCAGTGGCAAAGTTTCAGTCAATTCGGATCCTTTTAGCTATTGCCACATTTCATGATTATGAGATTTGGCATATGGATGTCAAAACTGCATTCCTGAACGGAGTTCTGGAACAGGATGTGTGCATGGTACAACCTGATGGTTTTGTCGATCGTAAAGGGCTGAAAAGGTTTGAAAGCTTAATAGGTCCATTTATGGACTAAAGCAGGCATCTCGGACTTAGAATCTGAGGTTCGATGATGAGGTCAAGAAATTGGGATTCAAAAGAAACCCAAAAGAATCCTTTGTTTACAAGAAACTAAGTGGGAGCTCGGTAGTATTCTTGGTGTTTTATGTCGATGACATTCTTTTGATGGGGAATGATGTTCCCATGTTCGAACCTGTGAAGGCATCATTGAGTACGACTTTCTCAATGAAAGACATGGGAAAGGCTACCTATATTCTAGGTATCCGGATCTATCGTAATAGATCAAAGAGACTCATCGGTTTGAGTCAATGTATATACATAGAGAAAGTGTTTGAAAGATTCAACATGCAGGACTCCATGAGAGGTTTCCAGCCTATGTCGCATGGCATCTCTCTTAGTACGTCTCAGCGCCCTAGGACACATGAGCAAAGAGAGAAGATGAGCATGATTCCATACGCATCGGCGATTGGATCAATCATGTATGCCATGCTATGTACACGCCCTGGCGTATCTTATGCGCTGAGCATGACAAGTAGATTTCAGAGGGATCCCGAGGAGGATCACTGGACAACAGTCAAGAACATCCTTAAGTACTTGAGAAGATTTAAGGATTAGATTTTGATCTACGGTGGTGAGGCGTATCTCACAGCTATGGGGTACTGTGATGCTAGTTTCCAGACCGACCGTGATGACTCAAAATCACAGACAGTGTATGTATACATGCTCGATGGTGGGGCTGTTGGAAAAGTTCCAATTAATACAACACTGCTGACTCCACCATTGAAGTTGAATACATGGCTGCTTGCGAGGCAGGCAAGATGGGGATATGGATACGAGAGTTTGTTGATGAGCTCGGTGTTGTCCCAGCATTATAGATCTGATGGGACTATTGCGACAACACTGGAGAGATTGCAAATGCAAAGGATTATAGATCCAGCAAGCGCACCATGCACATCAAGCGCATGTATCATGTTATTCGTGAATTTATAGAGAATGAAGACATCAAAATGTGCAAAGTACGTACGAACAGCAAAATAGCTGATCCACTAACTAAACCACTCCCCTTAGCGAGGCATGAGAGGCATGTCGGTGCCATGGGTATACGATATGTAATAGATTGTCTTTAGGGCTGACTTATTTGTATAGAACATTTCGAGCCCAGTACGAGGTACTTGATTGGCTCTAGTTCAAGTGGGGGACTGTTGGAATAGTGACCTAGAGTACCAATTATTGTTGATGGTGCGCTTATTAGTTTCATCAACAAAATGTATTTGTTGCTTGAGTTTTATGTTTATATGGATCATTTGGGTTGATGACTCAAATTGTAGAACTCCATAAAAATAATTGAAACTCTAAAACAAGTCCCTGGTTTTATTTCATTAACTCAGAACTCCATAGAAATACATGAAACTCTAAAACAAGTCCCTGGTCTTATGTCATTATCTCAGAACGTTAGATGACAACAAAGACCAGTGTGTGATTAACGCATGATCATGTTTCAAAAATCATTGATACGAGGTATTTATTTAATCACAAAGATATACGTGTACGGGGTACACATTATTGGACACGACCAAATTTGACCTACTGTAAGGATTGTGTTTGTGTCATCAGTAGGGTCAAATAGTATTAATTTAATTATCTCAGATGTTCGTGATTCTAGATGACAAACGTATATCTTGTGGAATTATCAAACACTTCTTTTAACCGAGGGCTATAAAGGAAATTTTCATATATATGTGAGCCATCTAGAAGCAATGAATAATCAATAGGATACATTCTTCCATCTCGCTTCCTGCGAGATTGCTGATATCCCTGGGCCCCTTGATGTAGTGATGATTGCTAACCATGCATTCGTGATTATGAGATAATCACTACAATTATCACTAAGGATCAAGAAAAATTAATTAATGGTCAAAAAGGATGATGCATTCCTACACTTAACATTAATTAAATGGATATTACGAGACGAATGAATTAATACAATGAATAATAAAGGATCAGGATTTATCTATGTTTTTTCGGATGATCATAATGCATTGCTAGATGGCAATTATGATTTATAAATTAATGGATATTAATTTATTACCGATTCAGATCATAAAGGCCTACAAAATATGACGCCTCCGAAAAGGGATAGCTCACCGAATCTTATCGAGTTGTGTACCAATATCTCCGAAAAGGGGAATTGATAAGTTGACAGTCAAGACAGTAGGTTTCGGTAAAGAGCAGATGATGGCGATGATCTGAATGCTGAGTTGCTTCGTGTTCTACTATGACGCTAGATTAGCCGTGTACCAGATCACCCTTAGCTATACATGATAGAGAGTATGAAGTGATGACTAGACTAACAGTTTCCAAATCGTAAAGGTGCTTAGCCGCCAACTATGCTAGAGTACCAACGATCTTTCTCCTTATTTTTTGTAAATATTGTACATATTTTATCAAAGAATTTGGCTTACCAACAAAAAACTTTATCACCGATTCAAATATAGATCCTAATGGGTCGCTCAAATTGACAAATTGAGAATAATAAATTAATTATGTGGGACATGGTTAATTAATTTCATGATCAGATCTAAATTGTATTAAGTTAAATTTATCGGACATGATTAATTCAACAACCCAAATGAGAAGAAAAGAATTGGGACTCGATGAGATCGAGCCCGACTCAAGGGGTAGTATATTAGGCCTTGAAATTTAATTGAAGGCCCAATCTATTTAATAAATCTCCAATTGGAGATTTGATCCAATTGGGCTAGGGAAGCCCAATTTACGTGAGGGAGTTGTGAAAAATCACAACTCCCCTACTACACCCCCAACCCCACGATTCTCACGTTGGGAACGTGAGAATCGGTTCTCACGTTCCCAACATGATAAAGTCTTCTCTATCTCTCTTCTCTCGATACGGACTTCAACTGATTTCTGTAGAGATTTCTGTAACTCTCTCGATCACGAAAACGGTCTAGCAGCCATCTCAATTCTGTCAAGGAGTGAACACATTAGAGATCTTCTCAATTGGAGACTCAGAATCACGACTGAAAAGGATTCGAGAAGGATTTCAATTTTGCAACTGAAAAGGATTTCGGGATCACAACTGAAAAGGATTCGTAAAGGATTTCAACTCTGGAATTGAGGTACAATTTTTACAATCCTTTAAGCTTAGATTCATGTTATTACCAAGTGAACCTGGCATGTGTATATGTTATCTTGATATTCCGCCTTGTTCTTGAGAAATTTTTGAAATTATACACAAAAATCCAACAAGTAATCCAGACAGCGAAAATAAAGTTGACCTTCACGCATAGGCCGGAGAAGTCATATGGCTAAAAGATTGCCTAGTGGGGAAACTAAGTTAGGTGACTGAAATGGGGAAGAAGAATTGGAATTGAGAATTGCAGATATGATGGCACAACTATCTCACCTTTAGAGGGGGGGGAGAATTGATCCAGTTGCCGTCAGAAGCCCCAAAAATATAGCTGCTCACCGACGAAGCCATGTGGGTTGGATTGGGTATCCAGGAGCTCAGGGATGGACGGCAAATGGGCAGGCGGTGTGTATTTCCATACACGGTACCCCTCTTCCTTGCTAGAATGACAGATTTTTCTCCGAAGTAGTCGAAACAATTGGTTGTTGCATCAAATTATCAACATCAACTATTGGAAGAACAAATTTTCTGGTAGCCAAGGCGCTAGTCGTCACAGACTTAGTGGAGCGCCTCGCCCATACAGAGGAAGTTGAAATGGGGGCGAAATAGTTTACATCTTCATCCAAGAAGAAGAATTGAGTTCCCCTCTGAAAGAATGGAAGATGAAGAGGGCTACAGTAGAGGGAACCTCAGACGGAACTCGCTGCAAATTCAGCGATGATGAATTTCTGGCACTGATGCTGGCTACAGTCATGGGAGCTCCCCGATCAGATTTTCCATCCTAAGGCAAAAACATTGGGACAGTCGTGACTAGGCCAACGAATATAAATTGTCGACCGTTGGAGGACAGAGGCACATATGTCAGGGCGTCGACCGAGGGGAATAATGCAAAGGGGGCTGTAACGAAGGAACTGGGAACTATACAACTTTATTTTGAGAAATTTGTCGAACAATTTCAGTATGAGAGTTTGACCCTTAATACAGGAAGGAGTGGGTGAAAATAATGTAGAACGACCAGCGAATGATACTGGGTTGCTGTTAGATTTGGGCCACTTAGGCTGCATTTCATAGCAACATTACAGTTGTCCTGATTCGCGGATAACTCTGTGGTTTTTGTAGTTAAAATTTTTTAATCACCCATTTGCTAAGAGTTTTCTAGGACTATTCATGCACCGAGTTTTAGTGGATTCGCTATTTGGTAGCGTTGGACAACTGATGGATTCTTCCCCGAACTTTAATATTTTATGCATTTATGTAATTACGCTCGCAATTTAGGAATAAGAATCTAAAATTCGTCCAACCCTAATTTCTTCCCGTTCTCTATTCGTTTTTCAGTAGCAAACAAGTAGATCCCAGTGCTTCACAACAATAAAGAGTCATACCCTTTTCATCTCTATTAAAACACACACAGAAGAACTAGAGAGCAGAAGATAGAGTGGGCAAGAAGCCAAAGAGAAGGATCAAGAAAGAAAATACAAACTTTCTCTTCTTTAGTAGGGCTCCATTTTTTTTCAAACTTTAAAGTACAGAACATAATAACCCCAGTTCTTCACGTTTGCGAATGAGATCGAATTGTATGGAGTGAGCACAAAGTTTCTGAGTTGTATTGAATAGATTTTGAATTCTTTTGAATTCTCATCACGAACGAAGGCGGTGGATGAATTTTGGTTATTTATACACGATTATCTTGTAATTTGATTGAAAACCAGGGGCATTTTTGTAACTTCACATGGCGGATAAAAGAAAAATTACACAATCTGCCCATTTTTGTGTGGACAAAAAATGAGGCGGAAACATTCAGTTATCTCGGGCTTGGTCGGGCCAAAACGAAGTCATTTGGGTCCTGGGATAACAAGTGTGTGCACCAAATGGCGGGCCATGTTGAATAACCCTCGATTATCCAACATAATCCACCCAGAAACATGCTACCAAACGTAGCCTTACTACCTAACTCAAGTTTGGATAAAATCCTGGAGCTGCTGGACCTGGGAAAAAATTGTCCAACGAAGTAGAATGAGAGACCGAAATTTCCTCAATCGCTGGATGGGCACCTTCAAAGCCCATAATGCCCGACTGAGACTTTGAATGGGCTAGACAGACCAATAGGGCCTAGGCAAATATCCAAAGCTTGTAGGCCATAGGAAATAGACCTAGAAAGCGACAAGGAGTGAATCAGAGAGAGCAACTACAAAAAAATGGCAGGTTATTATTGGGATTTGGTGAGCACTCCAGCGAAAGCGAAGTTGAGTCATCGGGAGGTAAAGTAGGCAAATAAGTTAGCAAAGTTATCCCTAAACTCTACTTTATTAGAAAATAATGGATGCTTAAATTTAAAACATGAATCGGATAGAATACTAGCCTTAGGATAGGAATTAGATATGAAATCTAATGCCCATCGGCTGAGCTATCCACTATAATTGAACAATTAGAAGTCAACGACCAGAACAACATCGTGCAAATCAGAGGGTAGGCGGCGGCGGAAGGGATAAAGAGGTGAGCCCATGATCATTGCAACCTATAATGTAAGGGGAATGTGAGACATAAGGAAGAGTAAAGATATAAAGGATATGATAAGAAAGTAAAAATACATATATTGTGCTTTGAAGAAACTTAATCGGACTTAATCTTGGTTTGAGATTGCCAAGAAATATGGTCATCTAGTAGTTTTGAATGGCAAGCAAAAAATGCGAGAAGAAATTTAGGGGGTATGCTCTGTATTTGGGACCCATAGACGTTCGAGTTAGAAAGTAGCTGGGAGGATTAGGGAATGCTAGTACTGGTTGGGTGAAGGGGACCAAAGAAATGGAGAATTACAATGTGAATTACCACTAAAGAATGCTCAGATCTCATCGACAAACTACAACATGCCCCAAGAAGGCTTTGGTGTTTCTGTGGACTTCAATGTTGTGAGAAACATTGAAGAACAAAAACTGTAGTTAAACAATCCCTTCAGTGAAATGAAGGATTTTGACCAATTTGTAAGGCGCACGAAGCTTGTAGACATCTCTCTCCATAGACGACGCTACACTTGCACAAACAAGTAGTATACCTCAACAATCTTGCTTGATCGGATTCTCCTATCACCAAAATGGCTGCTCACATGCCCGAGCATTCATCAAATAGCACTTGAGAGACTAACCTCATATCGCCGGCCAATTATGTTGAAATAAGAGATAGTGGATTGGGGATAGACCCCGTTTCACACTTGGAACGAAGTGAAATAATTCGAAGTCTTTATCAAAACAACATGGGATAACTACACAGTGTCAGGAAGGAGTGACTACATGAAAAATTAAGACATTTGAGGTCGGCCCTCCGAGTTTGGAACATGGATGTCTTTGGTCACGTTGATAGGAGCATAGAATCCAATAGACAATAGCATCACAAGAAGAAACCGCAAAATGTATAGATCTTATAGACCTGGAGCTGCAGCAACATATGGAGGAAATAAAAGAACGCCAGGTAGCACAACTAAGACAGGATTGCTTCCTACACCAAAATGCAAGAACGGTATGGCTAAAAGAAAGTAAAGGAAACAGAAAGTATTATCATGCAAGAATCCAGAAAAATAGAGTGAGAAATATACTGTGAGGATTATACTTGATGGTCGATGGACAGATGATGTTACTGAGGTAAAGGCAAGTATACAAGAACAATTCAGAAAGTATTATTCTATCGATTTTTATGACCGAATTTAGTTAACAACCCAGGCGCCGAATTGCCTTAATGATGCTGATAATAGCTTTCTCACTATACCATTTGCAAAAGAAGAGATCAAGAGGACAGTTTGGTCTTGTACCGCTAATAAAAGCCCAGATCTTGACGGTTTAAACTTCTACTTCATTAAGCGTAATTGGGAAACTCTGGGCTAACATATCTAAAGACCAGTCGAATGCTGAAGCTGCTCTTGCAATGGGCCTTGGCAAAAAACTTGGTCTAGCATATCCGGACCCTGAGCAAGCCAAGAGAAATTGAAGAAGATTTCCTCTCATACAATGAAGTGTACAAGGCCTGAGGCACTATTGATGCCCACTGATTCAAATGTCTGTAGTTCTAGATAAAGATTATCACATATAACGTCATAGGCCTCTGTGGCCGGGGTAGACAGAGAAGAGTAAAAAATCTTATTATTTCAGAACTTCCTAATTTTGTCAGCCTCCAAGAGACTAAAATGGAAAGTGTTGACAGAAAATTATGTCAACTTCTTTGGTTCGATGATGACTTTGATTGGTTATATAAAGGATATGTAGGACAATCTAGTGGTCTTCTTTGTATTTGGAATAAATTTGTTTTCAGCAAACTCAACTTCACTTCGGGAGATGGTTTTCTATCGATATCAGGCAACTGGAATTCAGATTCAATAGTCTCTCACATGCTGAACATTTATGATGCTAGTGACTTAGCTGCAAGAGAACTTCAACGAAAATAGATCACTGATTTACATCAAGGAAAAGGAATGGAGAAATGGTGCCTTATGGGTGATTTTAACACTGTTTTAGATGCTTCAGAAAGATACGGTAGCTCCCAGAGATCCTTGGAAAATGAGATCAAAGCCTTCAGGTCATTTGTCAATGGGTTGCATCTTCAGGACCTCCAAATGACTAGAAGAAAATTTACTTGGTACCTGAATTCTCTTAAAGCTATGAGCAGGCTTGATAGATTCATGGTTAATGATATTTGGCTATGTAATGATACTTCTTGGACTCAAGCTGGCCTAAACAGGGATGACTCTGACCATTGTCCTATATCTCTTTCTTGTAACCTTAAAAACTGGGGTCCTAAACCATTAGAATGCTGGATAGTTGGCTGGAAAATGCAGAATTTTCTGCTTTAGTAGAAAAGCTCAGCACAAAATTAAGTCCAGAAGGGTTTGCAAGTTATAGATTGAAGATCAAAATCAAGGAGATAAGAACTGGAATTAAAGAATGGAACATGTTACAACCTAGGAGTTCCTTTGCTCAACGAAAATATTTGCTGGATCAAGTCTCTAATATGGAACTACAGGCTGAAAACCTCTCTCAGATATCTAATCCAGATATACTGATTCTTGTGAATAAACAGCAGGAGCTCCAAGCACTGACCAACAGCATAGACAACATCCACTTTGAGAAAGCTAGAATTAATTGGCTTAACAAGGTGATGCCGACTCTGCATACTTTCACAGATGGATTCAAAATAATAGGAGAAGAGGCTTTATCCAAGGTATATGGGAGGATGATACATGGCTGGATGAACCCAAAGAAATCAAGAAATGCTTCAGACAACACTTTTCAGAAAGATTCTCTGAGGAGGATTGGAACAGGCCTAAGATTCAAAATATCAGATTTCACAACTTCTCAAATCTATCTAGAAAGCAACTTGTCAGGCCTTTCTCAGAGGCTGAAATTCTGAATGCTATCCAACAATGTGGAAGTGAAAAAAGTCTAGGATTAGGCGGTTTAAACTTAAAATTCATCAAACAATTTCTTCAATTATTTAAGGCTGACATTTTGCAATTATTTCTTGAATTTTACAGGAACTGCAGACTTGCCAAAGAAAGTAATGCGGCTCATATTTTCCTGTTAGCCAAAACAGACACTCCTCTTCATGTTCAAGACTTTCGTCCTATCACCTTAATTGGAGCCATCCCAAAGATCATTTCAAAAGTCCTTGAATTGAGGTTGTGTCCGATCATGAAAGACATCATAGCACCTAATCAGATGGCATTTATCAAAGGCAGGAAGCTCCTGGATGGTGTTCTTATAGCCAATGAGGCAATGGATGAGTTGAAGAAACTTAAAAAGCAGTCCTTGATCTTCAAAGTAGATTTCGTAAAGGCTTTTGACTCTGTTAATTGGCTCTATCTACAGGATGTTATGGTCCAAATGAAGTTCCCTCAAAGATGGATTTGGTGGACAAAGGAATTGTTAGAATCTTCCTCCTCTTCCTTCCTCATAAATGGTAGTCCAACTTCAGAATTTTTCCCAAGAAGAGGGCTTCACTAAGGGGACCCTATTTCTCCCTTACTCTACCTTGTGGCTGTTGAGGGGCTTTCAGTGTTGATCAACAAGGCTATCCAGTTAAATCTGTTCACATGGGTTGAAATTGGTAAGGACAAAGTCCAACTTTCCCACTTACAGTTCGCGGATGACACTTTAATCTTTGGTGAAGCAAGCAGGAAAAATATACGAACTCTAAAATTTATCCTCCTCAACTTTGAAATAACCTCGGGCCTGAGAATCAATTATTCAAAGAGTAGTCTTCTTGGAATCAACCTGCAACAGCTTCTCTTAGAGGATATGGGAGTTTATCTGGGATGCAAAACAGATTCCTTCCCATTCAAATATCTAGGACTCCCTATAGGTGCAAATCCTACTAGACTCTCTACTTGGCAACCTGTTATAAATAAATTTAGCAAGGATCTAAACTCCTGGGACCATAGGTATATATCTTCAGGTGGGAAAATAATACTCATGAACCCAATGCTAAATGCCCTGCCATCTCACTTCTCCTTCCTGAAAGCCCCGGAATCTGTCATTCTCAAACAAAATAAAATCTTGAGGTCTTTTTTCTGGAATGGTAGCAATGAGCACAAAAACGTTCATTGGGTGTCTTGGAAAATGATGATTGCTTCAGTATCCAATGGTGGCATGGGAGTTAGAGATTTGAAAGCCTTCAATGAGGCATTAATAGGTAAATAGGGGGAGCGTCTGCTTTCATGAGGATTGGACCTAGATATCAACATCTTGAGATCCAAATATGGTTCAGAGTGCTGCCTATCAGTGGGTAAATGGAGAGAACTTTTCAACCCTGTGACATCCTCGAGTCAACTTGGTAGAAGAATGGGGAGAGCTTATGCCTCTTCTTGGTGGAATAACATTCAACAAATCCTTAATTCCAGTTGGTTAATTAACTCCATCAGCTTGAAAGTTGGATCAGGGTCTGCCATCAGATTTTGGAAGGACCCATGGCTTCTTGAAAATTCTCTAGCACAGCAATTTCCAAGACTTTATAGAACTACTCTTAACCAAAATGTTCTACTTTCATATTTGAGATTGAGGGACTCAACCTCTTGGCATTGGACTTGGAGAAGGCCTCTTAGGATATCTAAACTGCACGACCTCTCCAATCAATCTATACTACTGCAAGATGTCCATCCTAACAACTGTATGGACAAATATTCCTTCAACTCTGAAGCTGATGGAAAATATACAGTTAAGAATGCATA
>JAOWBN010014427.1:0-10864 GCA_028565015.1 Pinguicula moranensis
TATCCTACAAAGACACCTAACCGCTCGTGGATCCAACTTACAGACTCCAAGTCGGTTATCCTTCACAAAGCATATACAACCGAATGTCCGCAGCTCCAACACATCTCCTCTGGTGCCAGTTAGTACCTGAAATGGAGATTTTCACTCCAGTACTCGGGAGTACTCGATTTATCAAATAAGCTGCTGTCATAACTGCTCGCCCCATAAATGTTTTGAGACATTCATGGATATCATCATGCTCCTCGCAACGTCAAGGAGGTGACGATTTTTCCTCTCTGCTACCCCATTCTGCTGCGGTGTGTACGGACATGTAGTCTGATGTCTAATCCCATGTGATGATAGATAATTTGCAAATGATTGATTCGTATATTCCGTACCATTGTCAGACCTCAGAGCCTTCACAACTGTACCAAACTGAGTCTGAATCTCCCTATGAAAATCCTTAAAGCAGGCAAATACCTCATTCTTATTTTTCATCAAATATAACTAAGTAACTCGAAAGCAACAATCAATAAAAGTCACGAAATAACGAAATCCATTAACTGTCGAAATAAGGCAAGGCCCCCAAACATCAGAATATATCAGATAAAACAACTAAGAACGCCTATGACCAGTGCTAATATAAGAGCTTCTGGTATGCTTACCAAGCTCACAGGCATCACATACTAGCATGTCCGTATTAATCTACGCAAAGGAAAGGTGATACAAATGACTCGTAGGGAGAAAGAAGGGTGACCTAAGCGTTTGTGGCGAAGTAATAGGTCTGCCACGATCCTCTTCTCCCTCTCAGATTTCTCTGTCATCGATAAAAGGGTAGAGTCCATGCCCTTTCTATCCAGGTATCACAGTCCATCACGCCATCTCCTAGTCCCAAGAACCCGGTCGTACCCCTTCTCCTGGAAGATAACCTGTGAAATATAAAAAACAAGACAATTTAAGCTAAGAATAATAACACTGATGGAGAGAAGGTTAATTGGGAAGGAAGGGGCATGTAAAACTTTGGATAGAGTTAAAGTGTCAGTCCATCGCACTGTACCCTTTCCAACCACTAGCCGATCAGTGTCATCAGCAGTCTTAACACTAGACAGGACTTCTAGGGAAATATAGGTGCTGAATTCCCTAGAAGAGCCTGTCATGTGTGTGGATACTCCAGAGTCACAAATTCAATTTGAGGAGCCAACATTGGGAAAATGATGCAAGTGAAGGGAATCAGACATACCTCGCACAGTTGAGTGTAGAGCGACATGGGCAACATTACCGGACGCATCTGGTAGGATGGGTAGATAGTCTCCCGCTCCTTCGAGCTCCTTCTCCTCAGTATCCACAGTCAGGTGGGTACGATAGCCCCCACGTTTTCCGATCTCCTCGACCACGACCGCTTCTATCACGTCCCCTCCATCCAAAGTCTCAATCTCTCCTCTGCTAGGGCCAAACCTTCATCAAGTGTCCAAACTCACCACACTGATAACAACTGCGAGTCTAAGTCAGTGGGCGACCAGCAGTGACTAAAGCTTTAGCCCCCGATCCTACGGTGGGCTCAGTCTCGTGTAGCTGAAGTCGGGTCTCCTCCTGTAAAATTGCAGCAATGGCTTTACTCAGAGGGGGAATAGTATGCTGACCCAGTAAGATCGATCGCAGTGTATGACATATCGGGTCACAAAAATTTCATCGTCTTTTCTTCTTCCCGAACCTTCCGACTGGGGCAGTCGGTAGAACAACCTGCTAGGGGCTGAGAGTGTTCCAAAGATGCCCATAGTTGTCGCAGACAAACAGTGTACTCCTGCATAGGTCTATCCCTCTGTGTCTCGGCATCTATCTGTAATCGAATCTGAAACTTCCTTAACTGATTCTCCGTGTCAGAATAATCTTCCTTCAATCGTATTCACATGTCCCTGGCAACCTTGAGATTCTCCACTGAGGAGGAGATCTCAGGAGTCATTGAATTCACTAACCACACATAAAGTGGCATGTGTGGCCTTCCATTTAAAAGTGTTCGTAGCATCACTACGTTTTTTTCTCTTCAAGAAAATCTCATAATTCCCTACTCTCTAAGGCCCTCTCAACCCGTAGAGCCTAGTTACAATAGATTGCCTGGCTATCAAGTTTTAAGACTATAGGTGGAAGATCGAGTTTAGGTTGCCTTACAAAAAGATGTACCCATACCTTGAACCAAACCAATCAAAGCTTTTAGGGTCCCAGGGTTGAGCGCACTCAATATCTCTAACCTTGTTTTATCACTGGTATTTTCTTCCATCATTGCAAACAACTCCAAGCACAACCTCAATCAATAATCCAAAAAAGTAAACTCCAATCTTCCACACACTACACTATCCGCGCCTCTGAACCCAGAGTGGTGCATCAAACACATAATATCAATTCCATCGATAAAGCACAAGTCACAAACACCTTAAAACTTCGCATAAACAACAATCCGCAACTCATATCAACGAACCAATAGCACAAGTGTGTAGAGGGGAGCAAACAGTACATTCTGATTTTCGGGCGACGGCGGCACGTGAACAGCTCTCCCGAGACGAGCTCAGTGGCGCGAGTCTATTGGTGGTGCTCGCCGGAGCAGAAGCCGCCGAACGGCGGCAAAATCGCCGGAAAAGTCCAAAAACTGCGGTAGAAAAAGTCAGATTTTACCGGATTCAGGCCGAATCTCAAAAAACGGCTTGGACCAGTGTGACTGGGAAGACGAGGCGGTTCCGGTAGTACCTTTTATGGCGGCGGACGGCGGACGACGAGTTTATGGCTCTAATACCATATTGAGAATAGAGAGGAATTGTTATGTTCTTATTAAACTAAAGAAACCAAATTCTTATAAATAGGCATATATCCAATGTGAATACACACGTGTGAACACAATCCTATGAATGTGAATGCAATCACATTCGTTCACATTCAACAAGAACAAAAGCTACGAATAAACTATTGCCCTATAGCCAGGGTTAGGAAGATAATTTCAAGAGTAAATGTGACCAGATGCTACACACCCATAAAGCCAATAGAATCTGCTCCTATATTTTTCATAAGCAATCTAGAAGCTTTCACTGCAATACCAAATTCTAACAAGTATAAGTTATCAAATAGTGAATAAATTCTATGATGTCCTGATTTATGAACCAATGTTTGAGAAAGCAAGATTGTTAAGGTACAAACTGGAGCTATCGTACATATATCTTGCAGAAAAATAGACATCAAGGTCTAGCAGCAGGCCACATCAGTAGTATATCTGCTCATGTTTGGAAATAAAAGCATCCATGTCGATCGAACTAAAATCTCTAGTGGTTTACCTTAGACAGAACAGTAAAAGAAAAATCCAGGACATGTTTACGCATCATCAATGGATAAAAAATAGTTGCAAGTGAATGCATGCTGAGGACAACGTTAATTTCCTATAATTATTATTTGTACCAGACTCACCTCACCGTGTTGAAATGATCCAAGATCGTCTAATGCACAATTGAAGTCTAACTCAGAATATAGTGCTTCAATCTCTTTTTCATGTTCCGTTTGTTCTACTTGTTTTGGGACCTCATCTTCAAATCTGAACTTCAAAGGAAGAGTATTTTGATTTTGAGCTGCAGGAGCCTGCTTGGCTTCTTCATCACCTTCCTTCATTTCAAGTTCTGGTCCTCTGCCCAGTATACTATCAGCTAGCATTGTGCATAAGTCATAATGTCCTGAAGACGCCAGATGCCCTTCGGTCAGCTCCATCTCATTGCTGTCATGGCCAAGGAAAGATGGACTAGTTTCATGAAATATTTGCACATGATCATCATCATCATTATCACAATTATCCCAGTCTTCTTTAGAGTGAGATGGAGAAACAGACTTCTTCTGTGTACTTGAGCCTTGTTGTGACTTGTCCTCGGGGAGAAATCTACCGACTCTCTCTGCTTCATCATGCTCCTGCTGAAGACATGACTGCTTAGAACATTCAGACACTTCGTTGAGTGTTTTCTTAGTATCAGCACCATCTCTATTACAGCAGTCACGTTTATAGTTGGAGGGAGAAGGCACATCTTCTAGTATCTTTATGCTTTCCCAAGATTTGTTCTCGGAGTACACTGCATCGACTTCGTCTGCTTCATCCCCATTCTTGTCAGTGCAGGTTGAGTGCTTGAAATCTTTATCCATGCATTGCTGAACATCATTATCAACACTATCATCAAAGTCATACTTTGGCATCGCTGTGGAACCCATCTTCAACAAAAAATGTGTTCCCTTATTCCTAAACTCGGATTCATCAATTTTCTCAATTCCAATTCCTTCGGGATCTGTATCTTCATCACAGTTCCCTAAAGAAAGACATGAAGGTATGATAAATCACTTACTGAAGCCGGTGCATATAAAGCATAACAGTGGCAGTTCTAAGCATGTGTACCCATCTACTTCTTCATGAAGCTTAATCCTACAAGTATCAAATGCCAAAGTGGAAGGAAACAGAAAAGTAGAAAGAAAATAGTGGGCATTTGGAGATAGTTTTTTATTGCATCAGCAATCTCATGTTACATTATACATTTTGGGAGACACGTTGTGAATATGTGAGAGATATACGCGTAAAGGAACTTTTTGTGCACAGTTCGTGCAGTGACTGAAAGATTTTAATTTATCAAAATAAAAGAAGCAATCTTATGTTGGAAAATCTAAAGCATGGAAAATAAGAAGGGATTGAATGGAGTTATTTTCACATTACTAATTTGAAGCATGAATATTTTTACTAGAGATCTTTATAAAAAAAAAAATTGTAAATTGAAACAAAACCCAGTTTCTTGTCAAAGAAACTGACAGCAAACTTTCAACGATTCAGGTCAACATCAATCATGTCATAATGGCAATAAGAAAGGGCTGCGAAAGTTTTTTCTACTATCCCATGGTTAGTTGAGGACCCTATGTTAGATGCAAAACACAATACTCTTCTTCTAAACTCAGATTCATCAGTTTCCTCAATTTCAGTTTCATTAGTAATAATATAATCAATCCTGGCCAACATACAAGAAAAGGCTAGTTATATGTTGCTAGGGATGCATAGTTAAGTTATTGTGTGAATAGCCACATGTCGAAAGAAAACACCCATACTCTGATAACAAATCCTAGCACCGTAATTCTACATATTAGTCCAACTTACTTCGCATCTTAAGTGTTATTTTCATTAATAGTAGCATCTTTCATACATAAATTACAAAATGAGTGCGAAGTCTTGTGCAGCCATAAAAAACTAAGGCCTAAAATATCTTACACCATACCACTGTAAAATGTACACAGAGTTTCAGCCAAGTTAACCAAATAAAGGTTAAAATATTCAAATAAATAAACAGATAAAAAGACCCTAGATCCTTACCCTTTTTCTCCAAGGAAGTGTACTTGTTGGAATTAGTGCAAAGATCCTCGGAAGAAATTGAGAGGCAATGCTTAGCAGATGATGTGCTTTGGCTTCCACAATTGTCATGGTTGCTAGAAGAAGCAGTAGAATGTCTTTCAGTTGATTCTTGAAGTTGAACTGTTGAGAGCCCCATGCTTGACATGAAATGTGTTTCCTTATTCCTAAATTCAGCTTCATCTATTTCCTCAATCTCAATTCCATCAGAATATTCATCTTCATCATCACTCCCTAAAGCAGGTACAGAATTTTTAGGGAAAACTAACCATAAACTACAACAAACTCTCAGCATATTTCTATATTAATACAATAATCATAAAGAATTATATGGAAAAAATCTCTAAGTCGATAACATGTGCAGATGGGGATCTCCACAGACAAGCAAGGCATTAATGAGATATTCAGTAGTATGAAACAAATTAGTAACTAATAAAAGGTCATGTCCTAGCTGAGCAGTATATGGAACTTTGGCATCAAGGAAGTTGTACGGATGAAGTATATGATGCATCTATCTCATATTAGAAACATTTGAACTCATCATCTACAGGTTAGCAGATCCATATTTGATGGTGTACTATCATAGCAAGGATATCTTGGTACCACACAACCAAGCATGATCATCAAACGTAACACCATCAGAAGCATAAGAGTGGCAAGATCTTGATTTAAAATTAAGTATATATATAGGATTCAAACAGCAGCAAGTAGACAAAAGTTGTCTAATACAGCAGGAATTATCACCAGTTTGGCACGAGTGATCTTGACTCACATGGCCATGCTTGATCTGTAAAATGGCACGCCTTGCCAAGGGGGAAGGATTCACGGAAATCAGAAGATGACTTTTTGCATAAAGAACAAATATTCTTCCCAGAGGCTGAAGCAGAATAACGTTCATTTACTGTCTTCTTCATCGTGGGCCCTATCTTCTTTGATAAGCCAAAGCCACATTCTTCCTGATCTACAAACACAGCTTCATCAATTGTCTCTGGTTGAATTTCTTGAACATCTGTATCTTCATTGTCTACCGCTTCACAGAAGAGTTAAATCTATAAGAAACCTTCTGCATCTGCTATTTTTTATGAGCTCAAACAACAGAGAAAAATATGGTACTAAGTCAAAATAAATAAATTTTCCTTTTTCCTGATAAAGAACTCTCTCTTCTTCTGCATACAAAATATATCATATTAATAAGAGGAGAGGAGAGGAAAGTAAAATTGATTTATGTTGCTGATGCTTTTTTCTGTTTCATGAATGACCTGTGAATAGGACAAGTAGGACAAATAATATGATGATTCATTTTAACTTTGAACAGCACCAGATTAGAGATTGAACCGCGAAACTATGTAAGATCTACGTATCAGCAAGAAAAAAAAACAGGAGCACAATCTACCTTTCTGAAAAAAAAATCTTTGATCAGAGCCACAACAATCGTCAGGAGATAAGTACGCAGAACTATCAGAAGATGGTATCAGAATGCTCAGGCTGTCGGCATTTGTCTTGGAACTAGCTTCAGGAAAGAATCCCATGAACTCTTGCTTTGCTGAGAGTCCTGTAATTGATTTATAATGTGAATAAAAATGAAAATAAAGTCAAAATAATTGTAGGATTTCATATTCAGTTTAGAATAAATGGCCTGAGTTACTGTAATCACAAAATGAATACATTGTGGGAGGTATAGAATTAGATTTCAAATACTTTTCTTATATTACAGATACGCCATTGTGATTGATTTTGTATTGTATGCCAGACAAATTTGATTTCAAAAATGAAGACAGGAGAAAAGTTGAGCGTTGTTCATCAATTTTTTTCAGTGTTGTGTTTTTCTTGATTTTGTTTTGGTTAGATACTAACATGCTGAAAATCTTGTAGCTAGTCTGAGAATGTCCACATAGACATGCCAGTAGTGTCGATCAAGACATTCACTAAAATAATTGTATTAAAGAAGACACCATTTTTTACTAGGGTCAAGGAATATAGTCCTTCACTGCTTAAGCTGCTGATGCTTTTTTCTGTTTCATGAATGGCTTGTGCATAGGACAAGCAGGACACATAATATGATGATTCGTAAATTTGAACAGCACCAAATTAGAGATTGAACTGCATAAATATGCAAGGTCAAAGTATCAGCAAGAAAATAACATTAGCATAATTTGTAACCTTTCCGGACAAAAAATCCTTGATCAGAGCCACAGCCATTGTTAGGAGATGAACATGCAGAACTATCAGAAGATGGTATCAGATTGGTCATGCTGTTGGTATTCGTTTTGGAACTAGCTTCAGGAAAATATCCCATGAACTCTTGCCTTGCTGAGAGTACTAAATTTGATTTAGAATGTTTTCTCCTTGATTTGTACTCAGCCAAATCAATTCCCTCTATCTCAATATCCACGAGATTCGAGTCTTTATTTTGGATCGCTGAAAAGAGAGTTTACAAACTAGAAAAACTTATTATTATAATTGTAGCAAGTTCTATTAGCTACTTAGGGAACTTTGCCTACCACAAGTTAACAACTTACAAGTCAATATCAACATTCCTAAACCAGAAATGCAACAGATACGGTTGAAAGAAAAAGCTACAACAGTATATTATTCACAAATAGGCAATCCTATGAACACAATAATAATCCTCAGAAATGTACCAGGAGTATGCACAGGCTCCAAATGAATTGTCTTTTGCTTCTTAAGTCTTTTAGTTACCCTGAAATTCCTCCTGCTGGGTTTCAGCGGTCCTAAAGTCGTCCTCTTTGTCCGATCAATTGGAGTACAAACTTCATGTGAATCAAATTGTGCATTTGTTGCATCCCTGTTCTCCAAACCGGAAGATATCTGCTGTACTTCTCCAATGGTAACACAGGAGCTGTGTTTCTCACATCCTTTCATTTCACGAAAGCAGGACAGGGATGCCTTTCTTGCTTTAGCATTGCACTTAGACCGCCTATGCCTCTGAACCATGTGATAGAAACAATTACATTTTCCCACTCTAAAGGCAACAAGTATTAAGAACATGTCCACAATCAGTATCTGAACAGCAAAGCCTACTGCTAAATCCATGATCTCTATTCCTATTGTCACGAAGTTGGCTTATGCTTCATTCCAGATTGCCCAAGTACCTTGGAGGAATATAACTTAATAGCAGCAAACACCAAGCACGCAGCAATTATAATAATGATCTCAAGATAAAACTAATCAACTGAAGTAAAACAGAAGTTCATAAATCACCCACCCAAAACCTTCAAACACTCCATTGCCCTCGAGCATTAAGCCCAATTTCTCATCAGAAAACATCCCACCAACATAATATACAAAACAACTTAAATGACATCCCTCGGACTCGGAAGACGGAGATCGAACTGCAAAATCTTCCAATGGGAACCGAACATCCACCAAGAAAAGCATAACCCTCAACTCGATGCATCTTTGTCTTTGCGAACGCAGAAAACGTGAGACAATCCAGCTCAAATGGATGGAATTTCCGGTGGAGTTTTTAACAATCAAATACCCAGACATTTTTTGCACTCATGCAATTAATGGAATTGATTGATTGCCATTAACGCAGTACTCAGCATTCAATCCTAGCACCACAAATTAACACGCTCTCCTTAAATTCGCGTTTCCTATAAATTAACTGTTCCATAAAATTCTTTAATGGTTCTATCTATCTATATTTTATTATGAAATGTTTTATTATAAGATTGCACAATTGGTGCACATGACAAAATCAAAACTCCATCGCCTTCTAGAAGCATACTTTTAATAAATATTTGTATCTTGATAATTGTAAAAATTGATCAACCGAAATTGATAAAAGACTTTTTAAAAATAAATTATAATCCAATAAAGAAAAAATTTTAGAAAAATATTCTACATAAGTAAACAAGGCTAGAACATAAGCTCTATGAATTTGCACTCGAAGAGTGCGATTTGAAAGTTGTCTTCATTGAATGAAACGCATATTCAAAGGATAATTAAAATCTAAATTTAAAACTGTATCAAATCAAGATTTTTTAAATCAAGTAATCAAATACAAGGGCGGACCGAGAGATAGGGAGTCTTGCCCCACGGCCCCGCCATGGGCCATCCCTACCCCCAAAAAAAATATGCCAATTTTTTTGAATCTACATAAAAAAATATCCATCATAAAATATCTTTATATGAATTTCCAAAAAAAATACAAGTATAAAAAATGAGACATTGAATTGTTGTTAGATATAAGAAGGAAGCATACCATTTTGTTTTGAGTTTGCAGGATACGCTGATAGTTTCTTCACGCCGTTAATGTGACGGTGAAATGGTTAATGATTTTCATCCGAAAAAAACCAACAAGACTTTCTTCTTCACTCTGCCGATTCATGGACAGAAAAATCGATGGCGCCTGTTGTCCATTTCAATCAACCTTTATTTTTTTTGTATGTTTGAACTAAAAGATGAATGAATCAAGTCAAAATCATTGTAGGATTTTCATATTCATCGTAGAATAAATGCGCCAGTCTGAGTTACTGTAAAGCAAAAAATGAATACATCGTGCCAAAGCATTGAATAAGATTTCAGATACTTTTTCTTATATTGCACGTATATTGTGCTTGATTTCGTATGACAAAATTTGAAATCCTAAAATAAACACAGAAGCTCATTTTCTTTTGGATAGTCATTAATACCCTCCATATGAATTTGGCAAATTCGATATATTTGACGTAATTCATATTGGGTCCCAACAAAAATGATTTTTTTGTATAATTATAAGGGTAAGGCCGCGTATATCTGACCCCCCAGACACCAACTTAGTTGGTAATATATTGGGTATGTTGAGTTGAGTTGAGTTGAGTATATGAATTTGGCAAATAGTCGAAGGGTCCAAAGTTGTTTGTACCAAGTACGGATCTAGAAAAAAAAATTAGGGGGACTAAAATATTTTTTTGGATAGTATAGAAATTTTTAGAGGTGTAAATAAAATTTTATAGGATGATGATGTATTTTTTTGAGATGAGTAGGTGCGAATTACAAAATAATTTACTTGCTTAACAGTTGATATTTATAAAAATGATTAACTACAAAGTTTAATTTTAATATACTAGCAAATTAACCGTTATGATTATAATATATATATAACCTAATAACAAAAATATTTATATATATTTTTTACAAAATAATAAATGGGTGGGGGCGGGGGCATGCCGGGCTTTGCATCTGCAGCCCGGCCAACCCCTTGCATCCGCCCATAATTTGTACTAAGCCCCTGTTTTGCGCAGTCTTCTTAAAATTATATTGGCTTATAAGCATATTTTTTCAAAAAATAACTCCTCATTTTAAGCATAAGAAGACTGCACAAAATACTGCTTAAATGTAATTATTCGAGATAAACGCGAAAAAAATGTAATATATACACATGTTCATATGTATTGACGTTTACACAAGTGGGTTGACGATGATACGAGGTAAAACCCACCCTCCCTAGGTGGACTTTTCACTTCTCAAAGTCCG
>JAOWBN010014438.1:0-10864 GCA_028565015.1 Pinguicula moranensis
GGTAGTACCGATTCAGATATGGATCCTATCAGGTCGCTCTATCTGGTGAACTGAAGAAATAATTAATTAATTATGTGAGACATAATTGGCGAATTTTACGGACGAGATTTAATTGGATTTCATTGAGACCACCCAATTCAATTGCAATTTAATTGGATTTAATGAGATTAAATTCAATTGGTATTTTGCAATTGGGCTCAAATTTTATTTGAGCCCAAATCATTTAAAAACCCAATTGGGATTAGAGCCCAATTGAGACATGAGATATAAATCTCATGTTAACGGTCGTGTATGTGATAACGTCTCTATCAAGAAACTTACAGTTCTTCTTCGTTGTCATCGTGGAAAAAGGGAGAATGACCGAAAAATCTTTTCTCGTCGCCGTAAATCGCCGGAATCGAGCCTAGTAGCTCCTTCTCTTCACTAGGGAGTGCATGTGGTAGAGAGTTGCCTTTATTGGGACTTCGTGATTCCGTTTAGTTCCCAATTTCCGCACGGGTTTTGAGCAATTTCCAATCGGGCTCATCCGATTTCCGGCCAAAGAGGTACGTATGGCTATCCTTGATCTCTTATATACAAATTAAACAAGTTTTTGGCTTCGATTTCATATGTGGTTCGGATTTGCAAATTTCCAAAATTTTAGAAATCAAGCTATTTGATCCAACATGTTGGGTTAATGCTATTCAAACTCAACAACACTTGGCTTGGCTTCTACCACTTGCAAGCAAACTGTGCAAGGTACCCTAAATCTAGACCCACTAAAGAGGCGAAACCCCTGAGTACTGTACCTACCCTAAAGCCCACGAATGCCCTGAATTTATTGCTTAACATAACTGTGGAGGCCTCACCTTCTGGATCTAACCCGGTTGAGGTGTAAGCACTTACCTCCAATGTAGCTCCATACTTGTGTCTTAGCCGTAATTTTGTGTCTACACTGATTCAGAAATGTACCTGGCGTGACCTGCAAAGAGGCCTTCGAGGAGCAGGATACTTAAATGTAAAGGCTAGCCCTTTGTGTTATGAGACTATGCTGTTATGGGAGGAGGAACCTCTTGATCTAGGTAACCTTTTAAGCAATGATCAAGCTTGCTGGCGACTTGGGTGTTTGATATCTCACCATGGTCACCTAGGAAACCTGCTACTAGCCGCACCTGTTGGTTACAAGTCTTTGGAATACCCCTTCATGCATGGTCTCAGCAAAACCTTTCCATCATAGGCAACAAGTTGGGTTCCCTTATCACCATAGCAGACATTGCCCTTTCTAAGCTGGACCTATCAGCAACTTATCTGGTGGTACAGATCCCCCTTGGCCATAAAGTTGACCAATGTATGCAGGTGTTGGTAGATGATAGTGTTCATACCTTACATATTTTTGAAACAGTCAAACAAGACTCATCATGGCAGGACGATCTCATTGCCAACTCTGACTCTGTGTCTTATGTTGATCCCTCTATTGATCAGTCCATAGATCATTCCCTGGATAAATCAGTGAATTCTATGGAACATGTCCTGTCTTTGGATGCCCAGCCTGACCAATAAGCCCATCCAGGCCCTATCGACTTGTGGTCCTCTGTCCTTCACCACAACAAACTGCTCCACAAGATGCTCCTCCTATTCATCCATCCTTAGGAATGATTCCCCCACCCCTACCCCCCATCTGTGGTAGCCTCCCAAGATCAGTTGGTGGCCTCCTTCCCTTACTGATATGAGTTCTAACTTGTGTTCTCAACTGCACTTAGAAGATCCATTCAAGATGCATCTTGAAATCGACATGTCTGGAAAGAAGCATCAAGTAAATGGGGCAAATATAGTAAGAGATGTTGTTTTGACTCCAGCCTCTGATATCCATATGATCCCTTAAGCTGAAGTTGAACTTGAAGCTACCCCTACCCATTTGAGTCCTGTCAGGATTGTTTTGATGGATACTCCCCCACCTCCAACCAGCAATAAGGTCCTTTGTGAAGCTACATTAGCATCTGATCCACCTAATTCTCAGTCTGTGCCTTTCTTGAATGATCTTAAGGAAAACAATTGAATTGATATACCTGTAACCTTTGAAGAGTTCCCTCCTCTGCCCACAGAAGAATCTGCACTGTTTGATACTCTTGATTTGATTCCTATTGTAGAAGGCCCTAAACATAGGCCGGTAGGTAGGCCAAAGGCCATCCTAAAACTCGAAGTCAGACAAGAGATAAATCCTACAAGGTCAAACAATCTAGCCATCCTGGATGAATGGTTTGGCCAGTTGGCAGCTCAATCATTTGTTAGCCCTCCTCTGCCCCTGACCCCCGGACAACTGCATGATCCTATTAAAGCAGTTGAGTCTATTATGTCAGTTGGTGTACAACTTGGGGTTGACTATGGTCCTCACCAAGAACATTTCCGTGGTCTTCTGGGAGACATGAATAAAGTCTGTCAAGAGTCTTCCACTTCTAAAGCTATAGTGGCTTCATCTTCCCATGCTGGGATAGGAATCACTACTTCTCTATGAAAATAGTGACCTACAATGTCCGTGGGTTGGGAGGACAGGAGAGGAGAAGGCAGGTTAAACACCTAATATCAAGGGAGAAGGTGGATTTCTTAAGTCTGCAAGAAACTAAGCTGGTGACTATTGAGAAAAACTCTGCTCTTACCTATGGACTGATTCAAAATTTGACTGGTGCTACTCAGGTTCTTCTGGCCACTCCGGAGGCTTACTTTGTATTTGGAACAGAAATAAGTTTGCTAGAGCTTCACTATTCGCAGGTGAAGGGTTCATAGGTATATCTGGCCACTGGTTTGGAGAACATAATCCTTCTCATATGATCAATGTATATGTCCCCAGTGACTTAGCAGGGAAACAAGCTCAGTGGCATGCCTTGACAGAGTTCATACTACCCCTCAAGTCTGATAAATGTTGTATTATGAGGGACTTCAATGATGTTGCTAAATTGAGCGAGAGGAGAGGACTAGCTACCCACAACTATGTACAAGAGGTAGCTTTATTTAACTCCTTCATCAACAATCTGGACCTGCAGAACCTAAGCATGGTGAGAAGGAAGTATACTTGGTACTTACAATCCTTGAAAGCTATGAGTAGGTTAGATAGGTTTCTGGTTAGCAAAAAGTTGCTAGATTTTGATGAAACTTGGACTCAGGAAGGTCTAGATAAGGAGGGGTCTGATCACTACCCTGTGAGCCTCTCTTCCAAGAAACTGGATTGGGAACCCAAACCTTTGAAAGTCCTTGATTCCTGGTTATTGGATAGTTTCTTCACGGATATGGTGGAACATGTTTGGAGTAATACCAGCATAACAGGGTTCATGAGTTACCAGATATTAATGAATATCAAGACCTTGAGGCAGAACATTAAACTATGGAACAATACCAGGCTGGCAATCTGCCAGAGCAGAGGAAAACTTTACTTCAAAGCATCAAAAGTATTGAGTTGGCTACTGAGGGCAATAACTCCTATAGCGTAGATCAGCAGGAGTTGACTTATTTGCACCTTCAGCTACATAGTATCTCAAGACAAATTAACAGCACTGCTTATCAGAAATCACGGATCCAGTGGATCAAACAAGGTGAAGCAAACTTTGCTTTCTTTCATAATAGTCTGAAAAAATCCAGACTGCCAACAGAATCAGTGGTGTATGGGATGGCTTAAAGTGGCTGGAAGAACTTGAACAAATCAAGTACTGCTTCTTTCGCCATTTCAAGGAGCGGTTCACCGAAAAAATAATTATCAGGCCACTCCTACTAACCCAAGTCAGATCACTGGATCCACTTAGTAAAAGGTTTCTACAGCAACCCTTTACTAAGCCTGAAGTTCTAGATGCAATATTCGAATGTGACCGTCATAAGAGCCCTGGGCCTGATGGCCTCATCTTTAAATTCATTAAGCGTTGTCTGCACATCATGAAGCCAGACATAATGAAATTGATGCATGAGTTCTACAAGAGGGGCAGGTTGTGCAAGGGCAACAATGCTTCCCATATTACTCTGCTTGCCAAATCAGGAAACCCCTTGTATGTTAAGGACTACAGGCCAATGACCCTCATTGGGACCATGCCAAAGATCATCTCCAAGGTCCTAGCAAACATGATCAGGCAGGTAGTGGGATCTCTGATCAACAATACATAATCTGCTTTCATTAAAGGAAGAAAATTGTTTGACAGTGCGGTTGTAGCAAATGAGGTCATTGATGAAGTTAGGAAGTAGAACAAGCAAGCCCTAATATTTAAGGTTGATTTTGAGAAGGCATTTGATACAATCCACTGGAATTATTTGCTGCAAATAATGGACAAAATGAACTTCCCTTCCTGCTGGTTATGGTGGATTCGGGGTCTCTTAGAGTCTGCATCTTCTTCCATCCTCATTAATGGGAGTCCCACCAAAGAATTTACTCCATCCTGCGGCATTAGACAAGGGGATCTCATCTCCCCATCTCTTTTTCAGCTAGCTGCAGAAGGGATATCAGCCATGATCACTCGAGCTGCTGATCTGAAACTCTTCAGGCTTGTGTATAGGAAGAAAAAAAAAGTGTAGGTCTTTCATCTCCAGTTCGCTGATAATACCATAATATTCAGCCAAGCAGACTGGAACTCAGTGACCTTCAAAGCCATTCTGTTGAACTTTGAGTTGGTCTCAGAATTGAAAATCAACTTTGCAAAAAGTAAGCTAATAGGAGTAAATGTGGACTCTGCAGTTTTGGAAGATATGGCTTCATATCTTCACTATCAATCAGCTGCTACCCCATTCAGGTGTGCACGGATAAAGAAACCTAACACTTGGCAGCCGGTACTGGATAAATTCCATACTGCTCTAACAGCCTAAGCAGCTATCTTCAGGAGGTAAGCTAGTTCTCCTTAATTCGAGTAAAAGGTCATTTACCCCCTGTACTATACCTATTAGTTAACTTACTCCCATGTACTTTCAAAAGAGCTATTTTACCCCTCATGTACTTTCAAAAAGAATTCCACTGCCCCCGAGTGTTCTGCAACTGAGAAAATTTTATTATATGGAAAAGTCAATTTTACCCTTACCCTTTTTGGAAAGTATAAGGGGATAAAGTAGTTTTTTTGAAAGTACAGGGGGGTAAAATAGCTCTTGTTAAAGTATAAGGGGCAAAGTAACTCTTCTAAAAGTACATGGAAATAAATTAACTAATAGGTATAGTACAAGGGAGTAAATGACCTTAATTAGTCTTTGTTTTAGCTGATACACACGTAAGGCACATGCTTACGTGTGTATTTGGACACGTAATTCATGTTTTTACCAAGTGAATTCATAAAACTAAACCATGATTGGTATTTGGGTATTGAGATGAAAGTGTGGCATATGATAAAACTAAACCATGATTGTAAAGTTAATTCATGTTTTTATCAAGTGAATCAAATTAACATTCAGCAAAATAGAATGAACTTGGACTTCATGCTAAATACCGATAGAAAAATTAATCTAAGTAATTACTAGATCCTAGTCGAGATTCATCTCTTGCACAATCACTTTTGAACTTGCTCTGAAACCAGTCTAGTAAAAAGTAAGAAGAGAAATTTCTAAACCAAAACTATAACTTCAGCTACTTCTGCAAATCCGGATCCACATAAAATATTCAGATGTGTAGAGGAATCTCTACAGGCAAAGTAGTTGCAAGAACAGCAGTCACAAAATATCCATGGTGTTCTAAGTAAACTGACAAAACTCTAGCGGACAGCTTAGTCGGTGAGTAACTAGCAGATCACAAAAACCAAACAACAATAGAATCATTGCTTCAGCAATCCTTGAAATTCCAGTCAAATTTTTCCTCCAAATCCCAAATAAAAGCACTTCAGAATTCATAATTAACACAGAGAAAAAAGGGGAAACTGTATGATTAATATAATGACGGGCAAGCAAAATGGATAATACAAAGAAAAAAGACAAATTTATTGCTATTGACAGTAAAATTATATATTAGATCGAATCTAAAACTATACATCAAATAAAACCGTACAAGAATCTCCCCAGAATGCTTCCATTTAAATTTATTCTTACTCCATGTGTAACCTTCAACTCAGCATTTTCTTACCCTTTGACTGTCTGCAATGTCTTTGTGCACTTCTCTCTCTTCTCAGACTAATTAAGGTCATTTACTGTACCTATTAGTTAATTTATTCCCCTGTACTTTCAAAAATGGTTACTTTGCCCCTTGTACTTTAAAAAGAACTACTTTACCCCCCTGTACTTTAAAAAAAAAACTACTTTAACCCCCTTGTACTTTCGAAAAAGGGTAAGGGTAAAATTGACTTTTCCATATAATAAAATTTTCTCAGCCGCAGACACGCGCGTGAAGAACACTCGGGGGCAGTGGGACTCTTTTTGAAAGTACAGAGGGATAAAGTAGCTCTTTTAAAAGTACATGAGAGTAAGTAAACTAATAGGTATAGTACAGGGGGGTAAATGGCCTTTTACTCCTTACCCTTACATTATAAGTAAGAAGCTTCATCTGGGAACCATTTCTTCGGCCCCAAGGTGGGGTGTACTTGTATCTGAGTGCCATCCACAGGCCGTGAGTGGTCTTATTCATCTCCCAAAACAACATTTGAAACTCCTCCTGGTGAGCATCATATACTATTCCCAGTTTTTCCCCACCTCCATGATGGAAGCTACTTCCATACCTGTGTGTTCAACCATCGTACTTGGGCATAACTCTTCATTACTAGACTGTTTCGCAACTTATATAGTTAGCTAACCAATCCATTCATCCAAGGTAGCCAGATTACTTGCTCTATTAGGGTCAATAGCCTTTCTAGTTTGACTGCGTGTTTTTGGTCCCCCCACCCCCACCCCCTCCTTTTTATTTGGTCATTGTTTCCTTCTTAATAGGAGTTTTGTTTTTGCTCTCATCAGGATGATACCCCAATGGTGGTAAGGCCTCCCTGAGGATATCTGGGATATCTGCAGGTCCCTCCAACAATGGTTTACAGACATCAGCTTAACCTCTTACCTCTACTGCAGTTGCAATCCCCCTCAATCTTGCAAATCCTTCTCATCAATACTGCTAACAGAGTCACCACTACTATATCATAAGGCTTCTTGTCAGTCTCATCCATATGACTGTATGGTACTACCAATGTCTCAGTTTCCTTTATTAGGGCTTCACTAGTCTCTGCACATTCTTCTACCCCTATCAATTCAGGGAATTGACTTTCCTGGCTCTCCACTTCCACCACTTCCACACGCGTACTCTAGCACTAATCTTCTACCCCTTTACTTGAACACACAACAATGTCCTCCATTGACCCTTGGGAAAGTTGTTCCCTAATCTCTGGATCCACTACAGATGCAGATGTATCCTTGGTTGTGTCCAGGTTAACCCTTTTAGGGGGGTCCGACCACCATAGGATTTTTTGAGGAAACCACTCACTCCCCAACTCAGCCCTATGCGGCATCAACCCTGACCCTTGTTTATCGTTTTGCCCATAATGTTCCTAGTAGTATCTGGTGTACCATGACATTCAACCTTATCCCCCAACAACTTCTCCTCCTTGCCTATAGGAGAGTCAGGTACACTCTCAGAATAATCCATTGCTTCTGAATATTCAGAATATTTAGAGTAAGAGCTAGTCATTATCTCCTCATGATTTATCAATACCTATTCCACATTCTGTTTCCACCAACTGTACCATGTAATCTTTCCCATTGATCTTCACCATCAAATTTTGATCCACTCTAGCCTCCACTTTAACTTGAAATAGTACCTGTGCAGCTACCAAATCCTTTCTTGCAGTGGTGCCCGGATCAACCTGAACAAATGTACCTACCTAACTTCCTAGTGCTTTCAGTATTGTAGGATTGATGCCTTGATGGGCAACCCAAATATATTAATTCTACATAACCGTGCATCAACTACTTATTTCCCAGACCTTGGTGATACATCCACTAGTAAGTTAGATAACCACACATTGTCATTTCGTATGAGATTTTTCATATCTGCAGCTTTCTCTATCAATTCACTTCTTTCAACTTACCTACATATGACTGGTTGAGCCATTCCTTGTCCTTTACTGAAGTTATGAAAGATAGTACCGAAGATGTCACCCCCACTTTCAAGTCAAGGATGGTTAGCTCCACGCTTGTGGATGCTCCTTAAGTTAATGTCTTCCTTAGTAGTCTCGGGGGTAGCTCTGTTTGTGTTGGCTTCACAGTTGCCACTCCCATCGTACCCACTTGGTCTCTTTTTTTTACCCTCTGCGGTGGATTGGCCTCCATTCCCTTTTTCTTTGGATATCTGGTGCAGTTGGCCAGCAGATAGAACGACCCAATCCAAGTGTTATTGAGCCGATATAGCATCAGCTTTGTGTTCTCTACATCCTTATACTCCACAAATCAAAAGTGTTGGCCTTTATTGTTCATTTTCCTGGCAATAGACAACTCGTGGATTGTCTCCTGTCTCTTAAGAATACTTTGAAGCCTATCTCTATCATAGCCAGTATGGAAATCGTTAATGTAGAAGCTAGAAATCTTCTTATCATTCGCCACGAGTTGTAACACTTTGTTAGTCACCAGAGCTTGCTAAAGGCCTAGTCTCTCATGCATTGGTATCGGATTCTGAGTGAAGACATAGTCTTAGGTAGGTTGGCTGCGTCGGGTCATATAAGGGTGCCTTCCCGCCTTTACCGTAACACACCACATCTTCTTCGCTTGGCAAGACAGGGTTGATCTAAGTCGAAGTAATACTAACTTCTGAGTGAAGACCTGTACCTTAGGGAGATTTTCAACCTTAAGCTTAATAACAGAGAGGGGGTAGGGAGTGGGGGGTAAGCTGAAAGAAAAACAAGTGGAGCAGGCTGAGGGAACAACAAAGGAAAGATGAGAGGTAGGCTATCCTAACGGAGATGAGATGAGGGGGACGAGGGAAGTAGAAAGGGGACTTACTGGGAACTTATAGGTGATGGGTTTACTATTCATCATCCCACGGCAGGGGCTTTTTGGATGCCTTCTTGGGCGCGTAATGCATCCCCGGGAAGAGGAAAAGCAAACTAGTGAGGCTAGGCAATAGAGGTGAGTGATGGAGAAGACATGGTCGAAGAGAAAGGCCGTAGGAGTATGGGATTACTGTTCATGGCGGGGGGGAATGTACAAAGAGGGTTTCTCAAGCTAGAACAACTTTAGTGTTAGCAGGTGAAGGATTACTTCATTTGAGCAATACTCTCATGTATGCAATCAATTAATAAGGAACGATAAATGTCACAAAAGCTTAATGATTGGCCCTATTACTTGCAAACTCGCCCTTATGCTTGCGTGGCACTAAGGATGAGACTGATATATGTTATGGATAGTTGCTTCAGTAGGTCTGAAATGAGATTCTAAGTGAATCAAATGTGAAATGTCTGGATTTTCACATTAAAGCTTTTAAGTCGAATGTAGAGAATAAAGACTAAGTGTATTTATCAATGGCTACGATTTGCATGGCATAAGCGAGTGACATGCCTAATTAAGTGGGAGTCATGCATGACACACATATCATACTGCGTATGCTACAGAACGACCTTGTGAAAATGATAAAAGAATCCCCTGATTGTCATTTGGGTGATCACATGGACCTACGTTTGTCCACTTAGATGTCACTCTTTGACTTAGAGTTATGACTAGAAGTTGAGACTTGATGATACATTAGTATGCCATCCACGGGCTAGGATAGATATAGTCCAGGGGACCATGCTAGAAAATTAGTTGAGTTGATACAAATGGTTATTAGTGTCTAATGAACAATCTGTCTAGCTTCACCATATTTGCCATGGCGGTTATATTAAGTATGTAACCAAATATTGTATAACTTAAAAGGATACGTAGCTATCGGTGATGTGAAGAGGATTTGGGGTATCATCGCTTTGAAAGTGTCATGTTAGTTAGATGATGACTTAATATGACACTATTAGTTACTTTATGGTCGCACAACTTATTTCTCGTATGAAGCATCTAGAGATTTTGAAAATTGTATTTTGTAATACGACTTATATAGCCGAGTGAGAGCAATTAGACAAAATAATGTAAGTATGTCTAATTGAATTAATTATGGTAATTGATTTTTTTTATTAACTAATATTAAGAATTCTAATTAGAGTAAGATTCTACTACCTAATTAGATTTAGGATCAATATCTAATTATTCATTAATTACTAAACCCTAATTCATCCCTATAAATATGGCATTTAGTACGTCTATTTACTTCCACCAGTATTTATATTCTCATGTGTTGAGAGCCAGAAACATATATACAATTTCTCTCGAATTGCTGCTTTATCAACTATAAAGATGGAGATTTGAGTTCGTGGATTACAAGGAGACTATGGTAGACTCCTGTTCATGTTCGTGATATAATCAATCGGATCATTACGGTTCTATATGTTTCCACGTTGAAAGGTATGATTCGTTCGTATTTAGTTTAACTATTAGATCTGTTCTAATTAGGCCTATACATTATGTTTTGATGTGGCGGCATGTCAACCAATGCAGCCATTGCGAGAAAGAAACAATTGCTTGGATGGAAAGGTAGAGAAATAATTTCTTTTGATTTAGTGAGTGAGGTATGGGGATAGACGAAGATTCAAAATTTTGATGAGGAAGAGTTCTTTGCTTCATGGTTTGGAGCTCTTTGGGGGTATCACTCCTTATTTTTTTGCTCTCGAACATAAGGAAGACAGCATGCCTGGGTTATGAAGCAAAATGATAAGACAGAGTCTTGGGATAGATTGTTAAATATTTACATCTTGATTATGTTGAATCGGCTAGGGTTCTTCAATTGAGCATTGAACCGAATGGTACAACCTTGTTGCTGAATGGGTGGAATTTCATAATATATTATTTAAAAGACAACAAATTTAAGCATGTATGGAGAGTG
>JAOWBN010014449.1:0-10863 GCA_028565015.1 Pinguicula moranensis
TAGATTCGACAACCGTGTGACCTTGGAGGTATTTATTTTAACCTAACCCATAAATGGGCAGGCCCTCTACCACATAATTTTCTGGCCATAGGTATGTGGTATTGGATTTGGCCCAATTCAATTCAATCTCACAAGCTCATATCATTGATCAGTCCAATTAAGTGGAAGCACTTTAAAACTTATTTTGTTTTAACTCCAAAATAATTTAAAACAAAACACGTTTTAAAATAAATCTTTTATAAAAATAATTTTAAACAAAATTATTTTCCAACGATTTGGACATTACATGTCAAGCTAAACCCTATAAGCCGACATTTAACCATCACCGACCACAAAATCAAATATTAGTGCCAACAAGATTCATAGCAAATAATGGATTTCTGGGAAATTTAAAAGTGGACCATATACATGTATACATATCAATGAAGACTGTGAAAATTTCCCTCAAACAGCAGAACCTTAGATCTAAAGCAAGATAAAGAATTTTAATTTTGAAATCACCCTGATACAGGCCACTCGTATTAATCTAGAAAGTATCCTAAATCCATAAAAAAAAAAAAAAAAAAACTACAGTGAAATGGCTAGAAATTTGAAACTCAAAACCCGAACCCTAGATCTGAAACAAGCCAAATAATTTCAAATAAAAAATGATGCAAACTATATGCATGTACTCATATTAATCGAACTACCAATTTCCCCCAAACACCTGTTCCACATATTTGAAGCAAGACAAAGTAAATTTAAATCCAAAACCTAAAATAAAACTAAATCACACTATAGAAAGTTTTGCAACAAAATCTTGAAGTAATTTTACCAATACCGTAGTCAAATCGAGGAAACATCGAGTAGAATGAAGTGTGTAGGCAGAGATATGAAATGTACGGTCCAATATGTTGGTAAAATTGGCAACGACAAACGCATCAAGAAATAAAACGGTCAAAAAATAAAAAATTTGATCGGATTTGAAGAACACATGGTAGAGCTTGCAAATATTGAGCGAAGATGAAAACGTATGACAAAATAACATTAATGAATTAGTTTTAGATGTCGTCTACAATTATAGGGTGTATATTATTGGCAAACGTTGCAAATAAGATTAAGTGGATAAGGGTGGCAAGTAATTTTAGTTGGGATTGAAAGTAGGATAACATAATCCACCGGATTTTGTGGGTATTGAATTTTGGTTTCGGTACGTGAACAATAAGATTGAAATTGCTTGACCTGGGAATGAACACACGCGGTACCAAACACGTTGTAATGATGGATTAATGCATTAATCCACTGATTATCAAGGCTAGTTAGTCTTCCAAACGCTAAAAGGATTAAACTATTCTATCTCATCCACTATATCTGTAGTGGCAATAAGTGGCAGGTTCTCCCAACTGCTAGTAGTAAAGTCACCTAGATGCCTAAATTTTGATATTAAGAGGGTGTTTTGCGTAGACCCTCTTATGTTTATAATTGGATTATAAGAACTTTTTTTGAAAAATGAAGAATTATTTTTTGAAAAAAAGTACTTATAATTGGATTATAATTTTAAGAAGGCTGCACAAAAATAGGGACTAAATCTACAATTGCATTCGCTTTAAGTTTCACGTGATTGTATCAAGTTGTCAATAGCTTAAACAGTTGGGAGCATAATCACCACACTTTTGGTGGCAAAATAGTTTTATTTAAAGCGTCCTATCCAATCTATCTGTCTACTTCATGACAACATTCAAAGCCCCCAAGTCACTAATAAAGAAGGTTACCAAGATTAAGAGAAAATTCCTATGGAGCGGAATACAAAATGGATCAAGAAAAATACCTTGGTTGGCTTGGGAAGACATTTGCAAGGAGATAGAGGATGGGGGGCTAGGAGTTAAAGGTATGGCGATTTTCAATTACGCATTTTTAGGAAAATGGGGATGGAGACTGTCATAGAATGGTGATGATAGCTTATGGAAACAAATCTTGGAATGGAAGTATGAGAATTTGTACATGTGCTACTGTCTGAAGCATCTAAACAGCCCCAGCCCCTAGACCAATACTCAGCCCCTATTTTGTGCAGCCTTCTTAAAATTATAATTGGCTTATAAGCACATTTTTTTCTAAAAATAATTCTTCATTTTTTGAAAAAAGGTTCTTATAAGCCAATTATAAGCATAAGAATGCTGCACAAAACACCCCGTCAATATGGTGGAGATAAATTCTACCACTTACCGACTAGCAGATTGGTTCTAGCGCAATATAAAGAATTATGGGTGACCTTACCAATTTCGCCTTAAGTATAATTATCTGAACCATTTGTTCTGTCTAAATTGTGTGATCTAAAATGTGACATGTGTAAACTGAATGTTTTAATTCTGGCCATTCGATTATAATTTGATTTGTGGCTGAAATTAATTATTATCTAAAAATTTGGTTTACAGCCTAGCCGTACACATACTATTTGATCCTGTGATTCATGAGAAAAGCTTCTTGTGGAAGCTTGTTCAGTTTATCTTATCCGTCCATCCGTTGTGATATCTAATAGCTATAAATAAAACTTCCTAAAGAAGTTGAATCTCAACGGCTGCTTCAATCTGGTCTGTTCTTTATCTGACAACATCCAATGGCTGGAGTTATGCGGTAATATCGATACAATTTGAGCCATAAGCTATGAAGAAGATCCAACGTACTACATCTTTACTTACTAGCAACAAATCTTGATCGTTGATCTGAAGCGAATGAACGACCACGATGAAGCAACTACTGATGGTATAAAAATCCGCTGATCGAGGAATGATGTTACATTTTTCAATACACATTCTGTTTATTTTTTGAAATCTCTTTCGATTCCTTGCTTCCTGTCGCACGAACTCCTGGTCCTCAACTAAAATTCTGGTGTTTAGCCATTCTAATCGGCGAGATAGTGTTGTTTCTACACGATCTATTATTGTGTAGAATCATTTTATTTACGGTATCTGTTTTAGCCATTGTTTTTTGAGAGTTTGGTTGATGATTTGAGTTCTGAGGTTGTAATTGTGACATATATTTAGTGATTTTGAGGATTAATCGAAGCTAACAGAGCATCTGACTTTGGAGCTCAACGTGGATTACTCAGAATCTAAGAATCCGGCAAACCACGGGGCATTACATCGTTTCTTCATACGTTTATGCTATTTTTAACTCATTTACAGTTTCTCAACCTTCAAATTTAACATATAAATTTCTATTTTAACAAGGTCCAACTAAAATCTCAATAGTGGTGCAGTAAGCATGAACCGCCTGTTTTAGTACTTAAAATTCAAGATCTAAACAAGAAGTAAATCTTGTGATTCAAGCACTCTAGTGAGAGATAGAGTCGGTATATTGCTACTACCTTTATGTCCTTAGTTATTTTTCAGTAATTAGAGGTTTGTAGCCACTTAGGATAGGAATCATCTGCTGGTTTTACCGCTTTACACTACTTGCACAGTTTAAATGATTGTTGTGTACTAGATCTGAAGCTTGTAGCCTCGTTTGATTTTATCATAATAAGTTTTTTTTTACTAGTTTTTTGAAACTGAGCATTTTTAAACTCCTCGTTATTTAGTAAAAACTTAGCGAGAATGTCTGCTAGAATATAAATATCCATGTTTGATGGAGAGGGTGACTTTAATACTTGGTCTAGGAGAATGAAAGTTATTTTATCACATAATAAGGTTTATTATGCTTTGAGAGATGATATAAAACTATGACCTTAAGACGCTAAGAAAAAAATCAATGAGATAAAGGAAGATCATACAACTTGATCATTTTGAACCTATCAAATTCTGTGCTTAGGAAAATAGATGTAGATGATGATCCAATAGTTTTTGGAACAAACTTAACTTTCTCTATGGATCAAAATCTGCTACCAATTTAATAAAAATAAAGGGATCGCTCTTCAGTTTTAAAATGAATCTAGGTAGGACAATTAATGATAATTTAGATGACTTCTTTAAACTTTCCCAAGCCTTTAAAGGAACTGATCATGATTTAAATGATAAAAGTCTAGCTATGATTCTGTTAAATTCAGTAAGTGATGATTTTTTAGTGGTTAAGAATGCTCTCTAATATGCTAAAACCGTACCAAAACTTGAATCAATAATGACAGGATTAAAGTCAAGGGAGATAGAACTTAAGAATAACAGAACTATCACTAATGCTCTGTATGTTAATACCAAAACCGAGGTTAACCATAATCAATATAAAGAAAAATTAGATAAAGGAGAAAACAAAAAGAAACTTACAAAAAGTAATGTTCAACCTTGTCATGTCAATGAAGATGGTGAAGTGTACTGTAGTTACTGCAAAGAGATAGATCACATAATTTCATATTGTTATAGGTTGAAACTAAAAGAGAAAAGAAAATAAGAATTAAATGTAGTATCCTCGAATGATTTTTTTGATGATGATACTAGTGAAGTATTATATGTTTCCTCCTACCTGACTGAAGTTCTTACTGTGAGTGAAAGTATCTTGTCGATGAGTGAGTACTTGATTTTGGGTGCATGTTTCACATGTTTCCACATAAAAAATTTGGTTTGAAAACTAGGTGAAACAAAGAAAGGAATTGTGTATATGGGTAACCACAATGTATGTTCTGTGAATGGAACTGGAACTGTTAGATTAATCTTAAATGAAGGAAAACATGTATGCATGACCAACGTAAGGTATATACCTGATCTGAAAAGAAATCTAATTTCACTGGGGGTTTTAGAGGAAATAGGGTGCTCCTTTCATGGGGAAATGGTGTATTAACTGTTTTAAAATGTGGAAAACTTGTTCCGACTGGAACCACGAAAAATAAACTATATTTCTTGGATGGTAAACAGACTGATCACAGCAACACATGTGCCTTAGTCACAAATGCATCTGAAAACTCAAAATTTTAACATCTTAGACAAAGACATATGAGCACAAAAGGCATGAAAGCTTTACATTCTACTTGTTCTTTAGGAAAGCATGCTATAGTGAACTTAGACTTTTGTGAACCTTGTGTGTTAGGAAAACAACAAAGATTAAAATTTCCAAATGGTTTGCATTTTTCAAAGTCTATACTTGAATACATACATGCTGATTTGTGGGGCCCAAAGGCAAATTTGACTCAAGGCGATGCTAAGTATTTCTTGTCTTTAGTTGAAGACTTTAGTAGGAAAGTGTTCGTTTTCTTGTTTCATACTAAAGATGAAGCCTTCATAATGTTAAAGAGTGGAAAACCCTGATTGAAAATCAAACTGAGAAAAAAATTAGGTTTCTTAGACTTACAATGACTTGGAATTCTGCAACTCTGTTTTTGATACTTGGTGTTCTGAATGTGGTATAAGTAGGCATAGAACTGTTAGATACACAACTCAGCAGAATGAGGTTGGTGAATGCATGAATAGAACCTTATTTGATAAAATTAGATGCTTGCTTGCTACTTATGGCTTAAATAAATCCTTCTGGGGTGAGGTACTGAGCACTGCTTCTTATTTGATAAATAGAAGTCCCTCAGCTGCTTTGGATTTAAAATACCTTGAGCTAGTTTGGTCCGGGAGAGAAAACGAATCTGGCTCATTTGAGGATGTTTGGATGTGCAACTTATGCACATACAAAGTCTGCTAAACTGGAACATCGTTGTATAAAAAGTGTCTTTCTTGGATATCAAGAAGGCACGAAAGGTTACAGACTATGGGATAGGAGTGTACCTTAAAAATCTTGATAAGTAGAGATGTGATCTTCAATGAATCCTTCTTTCCTTGCTTGTTACTAATTATGGTGAAACATCAAAAGGAGTGGAGTCTAGGAAAGCTTCTTTTCAGATGAAACTGGACAAAATTATTCCCTCACAGGAATCTATCCAACATTAAAAACTAAATTAATTCAGGAATCTTCAGGGCCTAATCAAATTCAAATTGATCAGTCCCTTCCTTCCACATCCGACAATATTGCTCTCAACAAAGGTGTGAGAATTAAAAGAGTACCTGCTATATATGTAAACTTTGTCGAATTAATTGATTTTTCTTTCTCTGTGGGTGATAGTTGTACTATTTTTGAACCTGAAACTTTTCAATCTGCTATTGCGAGAATTCTGAAAAATGGAAAAACTGCTATGCTTGAAGAAATGAATTCAATTACTAAAAATCAGACTTAGTGTTTAGTGCCTAAGCCAAAAAATCAGAAAAGCATAGGGTGTAAATGGGTGTATAAAGTAAAACAAGGTGTTTCACCTACTGATCCATGTTTATTTAAAGCTAGACTAGTAGCTAAAGTTTTTTCTCAAAAAGAAGGTGTAGACTATACTGAAATCTTTTCTCCAGTTGTTAAATACAAAACCATTCGAGTAATGCTTTCTTATGTGGCTTGCTGAATTTAGAACTTGAAGAAGTCGATGTTAAAATAACTTTCGTAAATGGAGAATTAGAAGAAGAAATATATATGGATTAGCCCTTATGATTCATAGATAATACACAACTTGGTTCTGTATGTTTACATAAATGGTCATTATATGGACTGAAACAAGTACCTAGACAATGGTATAAAAGGTTTGATGCTTTTATGTTATACCTAGGTTTCACTAGAAGTTGTTATGACACTTGTCTGTATTTTATACATTCTTTTGAATTTTTCATGTTCTTACTACTCCATGAGGAATATATGCTTTTAATTAGTAAGTCAAAGTCTCAAATTGAAAAATTGATGTGTACACTTAATTCTGAATTTGAAATGGAGAATTTAGGGGAAGTAAAAAGAATCCTAGGAATGGAGATTACTAGGGACAGAAATTTAGGAACACTTAAATTGCATCAACACTCTTATTTGCAAAAAATGTTCAAGAAGTATGTTACACAATTCTAAATCTGTTTCACTCCCCTTAGCTTCTCATTTTTTTAACTATCAAGAGATCAATGTCCTGAAACTCTTTCTGAAACTGAAACAATGGATAAGATACACTATGCTAACTTACTAGAATCTATGATGTATACTATAGTGAGTACTAAACCAGATATTACTTTCTCTGTATCTTTGCTAAGTAGATTAATGGCTAACCCTGGGTTTGAACATTGGACTGCCCTGAGGTGGACTGTTAGATACCTAATTGGAAATCAAATCTAGGACTATGTTTTAAACATAGAAGTTTATCTTTGCGTATTAAAGGGTATGTGGATAGTGATTTTGCTGGAGACTTAGACTCCACAAAATCTACCTCTAGTTATTTCTTTATGTTTTGTTGAAACTGTTTTAGTTGGAAACCACAACTTCAATTGGTGGTGACTTTGTCCACAACTGACCTGAATATATTGCTTTTGCTGATGCTTTCAAAGAATCATTATGGTTGCATGGTCTAATTGTTGAAACTGGAATATCTGACTTACCTATGACTGTATTGTGTGACAGTCAATCTACCATTCATCTCAGTAAATATCCAATCTTGCATGAAAGAACTAAACACATTGATGTCAAGTTTCATTTTATAAGGGATGTTCTGTGTGGAAACGTGATGAAACTTGATAAAGTATCCACTTAAAACGGAATGTAGCAAATTGTGGAACGAAGGTGGTGACTCAAACAAAATTTCAGACTTGTCTAAAATTACTTTGAATAAACTAACTTTGTTTTTCGCAGGATTGTTTGTTAGAGCTATGAGGGACTCTGGTCCTATAGTTTGAATAGTGTTCATCACTTTCACGTTCTTGGTAACTTCAAGGTGGAGATTGTTGAGAGAAGTTATCGATTTGGCCTTACTTAAGTGGAATTATCTGAACCATTTGTTTTGTCTAAATCGTGTTATCTAAAATGTGACATGAGTAAACTGAATGTTTTAATTCTGGTCGTTTGATTATAATTGGATCTTGTGGTTGGAATTAATTATCATCTAAAAATTTGGTTTACATCCTAGTCGTACACATACTATTTGATTTTGTGATTCATGAGAAAAGCTTCTTGTGGAAGCTTGTTAAGTTGATCTTATCCGTCCATCCGTTGTGATATCTAATGGCTATAAATGAAACTTCCTGAAGAAGTTGAATCTCAACGGCTGCTTCAATCTGGTCTGTTCTTTATCTGACAACATCCAACGGCTAGAGTTATGCGGTGATATCGATATAATTTGAGCCATAGGCTATGAAGAAGATCCAACGGACTACATCTTTACTTACTAGCAACAAATCTCGATCGTTGATTTGAAGCGAATGAACGGCCATGATAAAGCAACTACTAATGGTATAAAAACCCGCTGATCGAGGTATGATGTTACATTTTTCAATACACATTCTCTCTATTTTTCGAATTCTCTTTCGATTCATTGGCTTCCTGTCGCACGAACTCTTGGTGCTCGACTGAAATTCTGGTGTTTAGCCATTCTAATCGGCGAGATAGTGTTGTTTCTACACGATCTATTATCGTGTAGTATCATTTTGTTTACGGTATCTGTTTTAGCCATTGTTTTTTGAGAGTTTGGTTGATGATTTGAGTTCTGAGGTTGTAATTGTGACATATATTTAGTGATTTTGAGGATTAATCGAAGCTAACAGAGCATCCGATTTCGGAGCTCAACGTGGATTACTCATAATCTAAGGATACGACAAACCATGGACATATATTGTTTTCTTCTTACTTTTCTACTATTTTTAACTCATTTACAGTTTTTTCTACCTTCACATCTAACATATAACTTTCTGTTTTAACAAGGTCCAACTAACATCTCAACAAAGAAGCATGTTGGAAATGAGACAGACACATATTCTTGGGAGAATAAATGGAATGGAACTAATATTCTCTAGACTTATTCCCTACTATATATGCAAAAACAACAAACAAATTCATCTTAATGCATCAGAAATTCACAGTAGATGCAGAAGGAAACCATCTATATACATCGACATGGACTGAAGCTTTAAATGAGCATGAATCAAAATTTTTGAATCAACTAATCTTAGCCTCATCAGAAGTCATTTTAGAGGAAGAAGAAGATGTGTGGCTTCGGAACAAAGAATCAACCGAAAGCTATTCGGTAAAATCAGTATACCGTGAGATCAGAAGTTGCAGTGGAGCATGATCAACAACAAATCTACACTTAGCTGCAATTCGGATCCCCTCAAAGAATCTATTTTTGTGTGGAAGCTTCTGCAATAGAGAATTCCAACAATCGACAACTTAATGCGTCGTGGCATAAATCATGTTCTAAACCCAAATTGTATTCTATGTGATAAACTTTATCAGACCCGGCCCACTACCAGACTCGGGTCCTAGATGTGGGCGTGCATAAGGGTCAACTTATAAGTGAATTTGGGTTACTCACTTAAAAACCTTTGTACAAATATTGGTTTAATCACAAATTTTCTTATAAGTTGGTTTACAAATCTTTCCAACACTACGTGTTGAGAATTTTAGCCGGATTTGTTACTTCAGTGTTTAAAAGACAAAATAATATAGTGAGTAAGTTATTACAAAAACTTGTAAATAAAATTTTGAAAGAAAAATTGAGGAAGAGTCGGGTTAAGGCCCGTGTTTTTCTGGCTCTTTAGAGTCCGATTAATCCACGTTGAGCTCCGAAAAGGATGCTCTCGTAGCTCTATTTCACATTTTCGAACACGGACAAAACCAGTTACAAGTACATCAAAGCACCAAGAATCGAACAAAAAATCACTCAGATCTAGATCTCTTCAGCAACTAGCATAATTTCCTCACCAACAAGTGATTATCTATCACTCAAACAAGTATATCATCCTAAAAACAGTAGATTTAGAAGTGAAAATGGGTTTAGGCAGAGGTTTCCCTTGATCGCTCGAGAGAATTTTTCGGAGAGTTCAAGTTGAAAAGTGAGAGAATGATGTCAAGTGTCAACGTTGACGGTTCAAAAACTGTATATACTCCACTGTCACCATCAATTATTGGACGTAGGATCAACATCAATCAACGGATGAGATTGTTCAGATTATAAGTATTGATCTTGAACGTTGATCTTCCTTTCAAATGTGCGGCTTGGATGACACCGATTTCTTCGCTTCATATCTACTGTTAGATCATGTTGAAAAAATGAGCGGTACAGATTTGAGAGACTGTTCGATTCAAGCTTCTCAAGTAAGCTATCAAATATAGCCATTAGATAACACATAAAATCAGCGGTGCAGATCTATATGGTTTTGTTACACGGATCAACAATTTTGACCGTACGATCAGTATGTAATCAGTGCACAAGATTAAAAGGTTCCGAACAAAATCATGACCATAGATCAAAAAAATGAATGGTCCAGATTTATTCATTTCAAATAAGGGCAGTATTGTAATAACATATGAATAAGTTGAGGTTACATTGGTAAATTCACTTTCAACAATCTCTAACTTGAAGTTACCTAAAGGTAACCCCAACTAGATAACCCTATTGCTACGAGAGATGCCTTTCTTTCTTAGCTCACAAAGAAAAAATAAATTTCATTCTATTCCATCCCAAGTAATTTCAGACAAGTCTGAAATTTTTCTTGGGATAAAACCTTAGTGCCACAATCAGCTACATTATGTTCAGAGGACACTTTAACAATTTAAATTTTATTATTAGCTAACACATCTCTAATAAAATGATATTTTATATCAATAGATTTAGTTTTTTCATGCAAGATTGGATTCTTACTTAGAAAATGGCAGATTGATTATCACACTTAATAATGACTTTTGACTTAGATATTCCTATTTCACTAGTCAACCCATTCAACCACAGTGCTTCTTTAAATGCATCAGATAAGGCAACATATTCTTATCTGATGCATTTAGAGTCATTATTGATAATTCTTTTAGCTTTGTGCTAATAATGAACTAGAGCAAAATGGCTCTATTAAATTCCAGTGCTTCTATTTAGTGAAGTTGCTGAAATTCGATACATTTGACGCAATTCATATT
>JAOWBN010014460.1:0-10146 GCA_028565015.1 Pinguicula moranensis
GGACAAGCTTGAATGTCCAACCCACCAACCCGCGACGGTCGGGACTAGCCCGCTTGCCTACCACTAGATAGGAATATATTCCTATCTAGTTGTGGAATATATTCCTATCTAAACTTTTATCAAATTGTTCCACAACTATGATTCAACATCCATGTATCGACGGCAATACGAGACAAAAAATTTCAAGTATGAGGGACTTCAAGTAAATAAGTGGTACTTGTTCTCACCATCCATGGCAACACGAAATATAATTTTCACCAATATTCATAAAGAAAATGAAAAGATTACTCCTAAGAGGAGCTACAATAACCTTTAACACAAACTCAAGATACACGCTTCCAGGTTAGCATTGAAATTCCTCTCCAAATGCAGAAGGAGGAATCGTCAGAATCCACATAAATTATTGTTTCTTTAAAAATTACATAAACAATAGCCCAACATAAATGTTGGGTCTTTCTTTAGTTTTTGAAAAAAAAATTGGCCTTTCTTTTATGTATCCACGAAGAAAACCTTGTTGGTTTAAGTTTTAACCAAAACAATTAAGGTTAAAACCAAAATCGAAATCGAAACCGAAACCCGAAAAATTGAAATGACTCTGAAAATTGGGTACAACGAGGCAGAAGTCAATCATAGTGGTCTCAATTTGGCGTCATCGGCTGGATCAAAATCAAAAGACAAAATGCCCCAAACCCTAAGCCCTTGGGCAAAATTTAAATGTCATACAATAAAACGGTGTTGTCCTGTGGAGCAAATTATTGTTGGTTATCGTAAATCATATATTCTTAGAAATATAAATTGAAAAGAGTTGTGGTGGGATTAAGAGGGTATTTGCAAGTTCTTGTACTTAACAGAAGTAACTTTTCAAAAAATCTTTTGAAAAAATGAGCTTTTATGAAGAAGTTGGAAACAACAACAATGTACCCAGTATATTCCCAACTAAGTTGGGGTCTGAGGGGTCAGATGTACATGGCTTTACCCTTGTAATTATACAAAGAGGCCATTTCCGTTGCGACCCGATATGCATTGCGTCATCTGATGTATTAAGTTCCAACAACATCACTAAATAGAAGCACTGGAATTTAATAGAGTCATTTTGCTCTAGTCCATTATAACACAAAGCTAAAATAATCGTCAATGATGACTCTTCCAGTTCCATTTGCAATGGACAAATGAAGAATTTGGAAAGTGTTTGCAAAATATGTTTTATTACAGCAAAAAATAATGTTTGTATATTATTATTTCAAAAGTTACTTTTCTTATCTCATGAATGAAAAATAACTAAAATATCTTTGAATTAAGCTTTTTTTGGGAATATTGAATTGTTTATGAGGGTAGGAACGTTTTAAATTTAAATTTTTAAATAATTATAAAATTGTCACCGCCAAAAGCATTCTAAAAGCTACCTAAGAAATTATTCTGACTCTTGGGCTTTTTTTGACTTCTCCACCGCCAAAAGCCTGAAGTCAAACGTCAAAAGCAAAAATCGCAAACACTCCAAATAGATTCTACCGCCAAAAGCCAAAAATTGCTTTTCAGTGGAACTTGCAAACACCCCCAATAAGTTTTAGGTCTCAAAGGCTTTGTGATAACTTTGTCATAATGGTCAAGGCTCACTCATGTTTTTTTAGAGACAAGCATACGTGCGGTGCGGGCCAGCTGGCATGCATAAAATTTCTCAGAACTGCACGTGCATGGTTTGTAGACGCGCGTACACCCTAAAACGCCCATTTAGAAAATGTGCATGCTTAGCATGACACGTATAAAAAATATGTCATATCGGACCAGTCCGCATTTCAGTGAGGCACTGACGTTTGCATGTTATTATATAATGTAAAGGATGATTTATCCTATTGAATTTCATGGTGCGGGCCCGTACTACATGCCACAGTCTAGCCCGGCACGCGCATATTTTATAAAACGAGCTAATATCACTAGAGATTGGCATTCTTAACCATTAACCAGGAAATCTGACCGGAAAAATCCAAAAGTTTTGAAAATTGGCAGTTTTGAAATTAGAGGTTAAAGGTTTGCTCAAAGTTTAAAATCGAAAGTTTTCAAAACCGACGGTTTTAATAAAAAAATAATAATAATAACAAAATCGCTAGAACCAATAGGAACAAATTTTAATGATAAAAAATAAAACGCCGCCAGTCAAACTATTTAAACGTGTCCGGTAGTTTGATCGGCGGATCCGGCGGTCAAACTCTAAACCTTAACTTTTTTTGTTTTTCTAATTATTTTTTAAGTATGTAAGTTGTTAAGTTTTATAAGTTAATAAATTTTATAAGTTAATATAGTTTATAAATTATATAAGTAATTAAGTTTTATAAGTTAATAAAAATTTTAAGTTTTATAAATTAATATAATTTATAAATTATATAAGCTTTAAGTTTTACAAATTATGTAAGTTCTTAAGTTTTATAAGTTAATAGATTTTATAAGTTATATAAGTTTATAACTTTATAAATTATATATGTTTTATAAATTATATAAGTTATATGCTTTAAGTTTTATAAGTTAATATAGTTTATAAATTATATAAGTTTTTAACTTTTATAAATTTTATAAGTTTATAACTTTATAAGTTATAAATGTTTTATAAGTTCTATAAGTTTGTAACTTTATAAGCTATATATGTTTTATAAGTTATATAAGTTTGCAACTTTTATAAATTTTAAATTTTATAAGTTATATAAGTTTGTAACTTTTATAACTTTTATAAGTTTATAATTTTATAAATTTTATAAGTTTATAAATTTATAATTATAAGTTAAATTTCAAAGTTCATTAAACACAAAAAACTAAAAAAATAATAATAACATCGACCACCGGAGTACGTAAACCGACAACTGAAAATTAGAGTAATAACGAAAATTAAAAAAACTAAAAAAAAGGTAGGTTACACTGGAGGTTATAAACGTATTACCAACTGCGTCGGAACCTTCATGACCGTCCGAGATCGTGAGATTGTAAACCAACAAACAAATCGGAGGAACCGACAATCGGGAAAACCAACATCTGGCGGTTTAGATTTCGATTTTTATTTTTTAAAACCGGCCACCGGGAAAAATCAATGGTTCAGCAACCGATAATTAAACCACCCATCTTTAGATATCACACGCCCGTTTTCTTTTAAAAAAAAATAAAAAAAAAATTGGCCCTCTGTACTCAGGTTTAAGCACGTTTATACATTTACACATTTTTTCCGTGCATATATGGTGTCCAACCCATTTACATACACACCTTAACTGTCTGATTTTTTCTTGTCCTTTATAAAATTTAATTTATTATTTATCATTATCATTCTCTTCCACGATTCTCAATTAGTCTCAATTCTCAATGATTTGGGAATCTATGCAATTGCCTATCTAATCACTAGTCAAGCTACAACCAAGCGCAAAAATAAATTCTCCAACGTTTTCTCCCGTAGGGCCTTGCTTAAGCGAGAAAGATCCATCCACCCCCCACCCCCCGTCCATTCTCACAATTTTGGCTTAACAAAAAGTTATTGGAGGAATAACATACTACACATTCAGAGACTTGACTAATAATAATGAGAAACATTGAATCACGAAACCTTCTTGAGATAACATTTGATAATGAGGAAAGTTCATAGCTTGCTAGTCGCTAGCTTTCTAACTAGTACAAACCAACGGCATGATGTAGAACATAACGTTTAAGCATTGAAGCAGCAGCTGCCTTCCACAAGAGCAGAGACCCCCACGCCCATTTCTTCTGTAGGTTAGCGAAATGCAGAAACTCTTCCAAGCCTTACGAAGCAATACAAGGACCAGGATTCATGTCAACACGAATTGTTGTCTTTCCATGAAATCATCTTCCTATGGTCCCGACCTCTGAAGGATCGGGTGACCAACACACCACTTATGGGCTTACATAAACCGATATCAATGACTGAGGCGTGCCGCTTCTCCGAAGGCATGGCAACATCACCCACAAAGAAGTCAAAAAGCATAGCAAGGCAAAGCACTTGGTGACCTAGGACTAAATTCTCTTCGCCGAAAGGTATGATTCTTATAAGGTGAGCATTGACCTGCAAATAGACAACTTTTCTGTAAATTATTTGGAAGAGAATGCATGCATCCTTGTTTCGCGAACAAGGCAAAGACACTACAAATGCCCTGCACTGCAGGTAGTGGGTACATTTCAAGTTTACTAATGCCAGCTGTTACAATGGATCATGCAAGTGCTGGGACCATGCTAGTGTTGGGTGCTCACCTCTGCTTCAATTGCCCGAAGCTCATTGAAAAATTCAGGAACAATAGATTCAGAATAATTCTCCCCTTTTGAAGAACTGTACAGCCTGAGCGCAAAGTGAGGGGGCCGAAGAGGATATTCCGGAGTTAACTTTATCTGAAAAGATATCTTTCAAGTAAGTAATGGACAGTTTGGCATGATTTAATTGTAAAAGAAACAACTGATCTAACCTTGGCTTCTAATTTCATTGTCCTTTCATCGTTTTCCAACTTGTGGGTCAAGCCAAGAATATATTCCTGGATCCCACAATCAGCCCACAGACTCTGGCTTGTTTGTCCCTGAACAGGTGGTGCAATTTCCAATGTCTCCTCCAATTGGACTGGCTCATCAAGTTCATTATCCGATTCCAGCATGAGATCGATGTCATCCTCCACCTTTTTAGAACTTGATAACTTCCCTATGGAGACTGGAGATATAATACTCTTTGACATCAAATTTACCTCTTTCGGATGCTTAGATTTATATCCACCAGAAGGGGTACGTGTAACAATGGCACCTGAAGATGGAAGCTCTCCATCCTCTTCTATAGCTTCAATCTCATCTGTGGATAAAGCATTTTTCATGTCTGCTCCAAAACCTGGAAGGTTTCGACCTTGTTCTAACTCATTGACAGGTAAAGATTTAGTACTACTACCACCGGAAGTGTCGGAAAACCAGTCATGAAAATTGCATTTTGGCGAATGGAAGGACCATGGAACAATCTCACAGGTCAAATCTGGCCACTTAAGCTTCTTTAGCAAGTTAAGTAACTGCCTGTAAATACCCATATTTTATTGATCCATGATTTCAAGCCTTGAGGCTCAGAATTCTACCATAATAGCAAGTAAACCAAAAATGAACAAAACAAACACAAATAAAGCTAATCAAATAAGGATGCTTTATGATTAAAACATAGTAATTTAAGAATTAAAGAGAAGAATTGAAGCTTCAGACAGAAAACCAAACCTCGATATTTTATATAGAGCACACATCAAATAGAAGGTCTAGTCTAGTTCAATGGCATCTTCCTTTATTCTACACCATCTATTTGTTTCAAAGATTTCATGACAACAAGTTCAGGTATGACTCACTCAAGAGCCATCTGAGCCTTCTTTCTGGAACGAATCCTCTGCACAATTGTCTGGACCCTGTTTTGCTGACGATACAATGAGAGACCAGATAAAATAGAAGCATGTCGAGCAGTTTCACCATTTGATTCTACGGAAAGTGAAACCAGTGGCGACACCTCCGGCAAAAAATCAATGCCGGCCAAATGCTGAGCCCATTTGTATGGGCGTGATGTTCGCGTCTCATCAAATGATAGAGAATTTCCAATACATAGCCTTGCTGACTGCAAACAGTAGTACAAGATGAAAACAACATGCATCACATACATCAAGTTCATCAACGGCACATAATCTGATAGTCAAACCTGCTGAGGCAGCTCAAGCCCAGTGTCATCAGGAAATAGATTGCATAAAATCTCAATTTCAGGAGCTCCTTCAGAACCATCCACCCCTACACATACGGCATTTAACTTTATTAAGAACTCAAACTTTAAAGTTATGAGTTTTCCAGAATCCGGTTCTGAAGCTCCATCGTCATTTATGTGAAGAGTAACTTTAAGTGGATGACTTTGGTATATTCCAAACTGGTCAACAATCTCCTTGCTTGGTATCTTTTTCGGTCGCTTCCTCCTCCTCTGCCCATCATCTTCCTCATCTGGTGCGTCATCCTCGAACTTGGAGTTGTCCAAATTTGTCGATAAAGCTTATATAACAAATAAGATCAAAGTGAGAAGATAATGTAATGCACCAAATCTAACCTATAAAACTTAGCACTGAGTTGATATGCCCAGTTACCAGATTCTTTGTTAGCTAGTTGACGAGCAAAAGCCTGGGCATCCTTTAGACTTCCTACTATCTCCAATTCAATATTCTCTCCGAAGGCTTCCTTTTGAGCAAGTAACTGAGAGTAGATTACATAAAGAGGAGGTGGAAGCAACTCTGCTAATTGGTGCTGCTTCAGTTTCTTGGTGTGCAGGAAATCAAACTGTTGTTGCACGGGCAAAGATGCTTTCTTGAGAGCTTTAAGGTGTGAAGGAAGACTTGTTAAAAATCTTTTCCTGTTTGCTATTCCATCTTGTAAAGCTTTTCTTTGTAGTTCCAATTTCTCACGCAGCTTGCACAGTTCTTTACGCTGAAACAGAGATGGGTTAACGTTTCAACCTGGTGCTTCCAATTGAAGAATATATGAACTTGTGAAGCAAGAACAGAGTATGGCAATTCAAAGTCAAGCAATAGAGACGGATCTTTGTGCTCAGAAAAATTTGCACCGAACCAATAAGCTTCATAACACAGAAAAGGGCATGCCTGGAAGAGCTCATAGTTGAGCCTTTTAAGCATCAAATTGTGCGTGCTATCAGCTGATAATGTGGGGCTTTTTATATTTTCTGGGACATCTCTCAAGAATTCTTCCTCCGATACAAGCTCAATATCAGGATACTTGGTCTTGAAGTCTTTGCAGGCTTTTATTGCTTTTACGTAGTGATTCTTCTCATACATTAAGTTGTGGAGCTGCAGGGCCGTCAAGTCTGCGGGCGCTTTGGCACGCTCTGTTTCAGCTTTAACCCTATCTTCTTCGAGCAAGATAGACCTATTCGCCTGTTTCAAGTACGTTTAGAAACGATAAACCAATTTGAAGATTACCACATATCAACCGCCTAACAACGTACAAGAAAGAATTTTTCACGAATACAAAACCACGAAACCAATACTGAATTCAGTTAGATAGACAGGTATTAAACCCAAATCCAGTATAACAATGTGAAGCCCTAGAACCATAAAGTTAAAGACCGCAATAGCAAAACCATAAAATGAAAGTAAACCGTCTACACTCAGAGAGTCCCCGTCAATAGACAAACAACCAATCAAATTAACCGGACCCGACGGAAATTGACGAAATTGAAGAGAATTTGAGTGACAAGTTCCCGAAGCTGGGACTTGGGTTGAGCTTCTTTCTTCGTAGCCAGCATTTTGGCGATGATTTCCTCCGTCGACGACTTCGTTTCTCTCAGCACATCATAGAGCGCCGACATGTCGATTATACGCTCCGGCAATATTTCGCCGGGCTCCGCCAACGTCACCTCCATTCTTCACTCGCGTGGACGATAAAAAAAAAGGGAATTGTGGAGAATGAATTCAAAAAGAATAATGAATTACGATAATAGCACTGAGGAAAGATATAATCACAAGACTTCCCCGTATTTCTCTAGTAATTATGAAATTTACCTTTTAAGTCTTCATATCTACCAAATTCCCCTTATTTGATTAGTAAATAATGAAACCTGCATTCTGAGTTATTTTATTATATTCCCCAAAACCTCCACCGCGAAGACCAAAACCTCATCACGTTAAGCACGTTAAGGAGGCTACCAAAACCTCCACCGCGAAGACAGAGAATAAACCCACCTAACCAACCTTTGAAACAACCCGTTAATCAAAGCATAAGGCATGCATAGCTCAGTACTAAACACAAGAAGCTAAATTACTTTTTTAGACAAGTAGTTAGTTGAGAAAATCAGTTCAAGTTCGAAAAAATAGGTGTCACTCTGTAATCATCAGGTAAGACATTTCTAATCAAACAGAATCTTATATATACAGAAACTTAAATATGAGGACCTAATCTAACGGAAACTCGCAAATGAGAATAACAGGCAAGCATAAGCACTAAAACCAAAAATGTATATATAACTAAATCCTAAACCTAATCTAACAGAAACTCGCAGTAACGAAAAAGACCTGTGAACTCGCACAAACGCAAATGACAAACCCTAATATAATGGAAATTGACACAACGCCTAACATAATTACAAAGTCATAATTTGAAAACCCTAGATCTAAATGGGCAAAACATGATATATAAGCCAAAGGCCCAAAATCAAAGAAATTATTTATGCGTGTACATTGTAAACACTAAAGGTCAGTCAAAAACAACTTGAACTTTGAATTCTTCTCAATCCTCTACGCAAGAAGGTTCTTCAAAACCTTCACAATGCTCTACTCATCAAGAAGGTTCTTTAAACCTTTACATGGTATCAGAGATAGGTATCTGCTTCCTGGCATAACTCTCTGCTGCTATATTCTTCCCTATTTATTTTTCCTGCTATATTCTATCCTTCTCAGCAATCTCTTCTTCTTTATTCTCCATCAAATGGCTACTGTCCCTTCTCAAATTCCTCTTACCACCACCATCAAACTCAACAACATGAACTTTCTCATATGGCGTAATCAACTCCTTCCTCTCCTTCGAAGTCAAAAACTCCTCCCTTACATCGATGACTCTCTCCCTGCTACTCCACAAGCTAATCCCACAAATCCGCTTGCCAAAAATCCCAAATTCATAGTTTGGCAGGATGTTGACAATCAGATCGTTTGTCTTCTTCAATCCTCTCTCAGTGATTGTGCTCATTCTCTTATTCTTGGCAAATCCACATCTCGAGATGTTTGGAATACTCTACAAGGTGCCTATAATCAGTCTTCCAAACCCAAAGAACACCATCTTCACCATGAACTTGAGGGCCTGCAGTGAGACACTCACACTGTCCAAGAGTTTGCAACTGACTTCAAAAACTTGTGTGACCAGCTCCAAGCCATTGGTCGGCCTGTTGATCTTGTGGATCAAACTCACTTGTTTCTCCAAGCTCTTGGTGCTGACTTTCACTCCTTCAGCACTACCCAGCATGCCCGAAATTCGGTCCTCTCCTTCGGTGAGCTCTTTGAAGCAGCAAACAACCACACCCTATTGTTATTGTGGTCCCCGGTGCCATCTCTACCCCCTGTTGCTTTTCATGCCACATCTCAAACACCTAGCGTGCATCAATTCTCGCCGCCGTATCCTGCTGCCCCTCTGCCACATGACTCTGCGCCACTCCTCTTTCCGTTGCAATCTCCTTATGTTCTTCGTGGTCATGACCCCTCTGGATACCGTGGCCGTGGAGGACGGGATCAAGGTCGCGGTCGAGTTTTCTGTCAGCTCTGCTTGCTGCTATTAACTTCACAGCTTTGCCGTTGCTGCTGCGCCACCTCCGTCGTGGCCATCGTCGCCCCATCCGACTGCTCAAGCACTAGTTTCCTCCCTCCGCCCCGTCGCGCCACCGTTGTTTTGCCCTTCTGGGCCGCCTGGTTACGGCCTAACTCCCGCATATTCAGCAACTTATGTAACTGGGCCGCCCCCTCCTGAGCCTTATTTCTCAAAAGATGGAGCCCACGTTCCTGGACAGCAAGTCATTGGGCCTTTTGTCTGGCCCAATTTATCTATGCCAGCCTAATTTGGCTGTATGGTGAGCCCAGTGGCACATTAATCCTATGGTGGCCCACCTAGAATTGCTTCCGGCCCCTTGGCCCCGCGGCTCATGGCATTTTAGGACCTCATCCCTTGGGCACCCCATTATCTCCAGACTCTACTATCTCGGACTAGTATCTCGACACTTGTGCCTCAACTCACATGACTGTATCCTCCTCCTTGGATCATATGTCTACATATACTGGTACGAACAGTGTGGTCGTTGGTAATGGTGCTTCTTTACCTATCTCCCACACCGGTAACATCTCTCCCATCCCTAATTTACCTCTTTTGGATGTGCTTGTTGTTCCTTTGCTGACCAAAGATTTGCTCTCAATTAATAAGCTTACTTGTGATTCCCCTGTTGCTGTCACCTTCCTTGACACTCACTTTATCATACAGGATTGTTGCACGTGGCAGGTTTTGGCAGCCGGTAGGCATGAGGATGGCTTGTATGTGCTGGAGCGTGGTATCCCTGCTTTTGTTGTTGCTCTTCGCACTACTATCTCCCCTGGATCTTATGACCTTTGGCATTCCCATCTTGGTCAT
>JAOWBN010014471.1:0-10863 GCA_028565015.1 Pinguicula moranensis
AAATAAATGTGGCGACATCGCCTCTCTAGTCTACCCGACCTACCACCACTCACCCCCAGTCAAGTACAGACCTATATATCTCTAAATGTAATCTGTTGTCGCCAACTCGTCCTATCAGGGGTCATGTTCTCAGAGAGGTTCAGTTCTGCCAAGTTTAATCGAATATGTTCCTCCTATGTACTCCTAGGTCTCCCTCTCTCGCGCCTTCCTTCAACTTGGAGCCCTTCAACTCTCCTAACAAGCTCATTGACACGTTTTCTGTGTACATTTCTAAACCATCGCAAATGTCACTCCCGCAATTTGTTACCGATATTTGTGATCCCCAGCTTATTCCTAAAAACTGCATTCAGGATTTTATCTAATCTTGTGTAACCACACATCCATCTCAGCATTCTCATCTCTGCCACTTCAAACTTCCGCACCAGCGACAATCTCATAGCCCAACACTCTGACACATACAGATTTGATTCAAATCTCGCCAATCCGATCTCTCTTACCTACAGGATTGTCTTATGTACATCAAGTACAACATGAAGTATCGATGGTATGATTTGTCCCAACACAACCTGCAGGAGTATTTGGATTGATTCCAGATAGTGATGTTGCAAGGAACATTCATCAATCTTAACGACTATTCAAACAGTTGCACAAATTTTGTGTTAAATGGAACAAGTCCAGTATTTGATTGGGTGACAACAGACTAATATCCAACGTGCTTTTGGAGTGCAAACTGTGTCTTCATTTCATGGGCAGAGATCAGATAACCAATTTAGAAAATACGAGCGATCATTATCTATCAAGTTTTTTAGATCCTGCTCATCTCCCTCCTATATTAAGACCCTTGCATTATCTAAGGGACTTACTATAATATTAAGGTAACCCACAGTTTTAAGTTCTAACTGCAATCACTTTCAATCTGTGTTAGCATTCAACACACTAACAAAACCAGACTTCAGCCAATTTTCTGCCATTTTATCAGTGGAGATAAGCAATGAGGTGACCTCTTTTTGGATCAGAGACAAAGTGCTTGACTGAATATTCTCTTGCTTCAAATCATGCCCTTACTCGTTGAGGTATCTGTAGTAAAACCATTGCTCACAACAAGCTTGGGAATCGCTATTAGCTTAGACTTCATAGACACATGTGGAGGTGCACTGGCTTTTGTGAAGGGAGCAACATTTTCTTTAGTCGATAAGAATTAATCCAAACATTATTCAACTTAAGGAGCATTGCCTCCACATTTGCAGGATTTTCGAAGTCAACAAAACCAAAGGGTAGTCCTTCCCGAGATAACTTCCTGGCTATTTTCAAAGTTTGTACCTTCCCTTGCATATTAAGGATTTTCTTCAATTTTGCATGGCCACAATTCTCCAAAAAGTTTGTTATAAAGTACGTATGCATCTTTGGTTCTAAGGGTAGATCATTGTGGGATACTCTCGGCCCCAAACGCTGGTGAACCAACCTTGGGTTCTGATGAGATACAACATCAGCATAGATCAAATTTTGTATGATCTACGAGGGGGTAGTCTTTGTTTGAGCTACAGAGGAGTCTTGCCTACCTTAATGGCTGCTCTCCTCCAGTATTTCAGGTGGTATGGTGGGATCAACCACTGCTCCATAACGTAAAATGTAAAGAAAGGCTTGAGAAGGATGGTTGATGCTCCCCTGGCTTGTAAGGCAACACAAGGAGTAAGGTGGTGGGTGGAGCTCGTTACACTCCAAACATAATGATCAACGTGAGAAGGAGAAGGGTTCACTGTTCATGGTGCTCGAGCAGAAGCAAAAAAGGTATGAAGGATGAAGGGTTTGTTGGTGTATGCAGTTGTTGCTCCCCGGGCTTGTGAGGCTACCCCGGGGAGGGAGACGGTGCTTTGGTCGATTAATGGTCACCGGCACCGAGTGTTCAGCGGGCTGTATTGTTGGCGGGAAAGATGGAATATTGTTCATCAAAATCGCAGATAACTGTTGTTGTTGATATATTCTCTAAAATGGTTCATTTCATTCCATGTAAAAAGACAAAAGATGAAAAGCACATTGCGGACTTGTTCTTCCACGAAGTGGTTTGTTTGCATGGTGTGCCTCAGACCATTGTTAGTGATCGAGCAAAAAGTTCTTACGTTATTTTTGGAAAACCTTTTGAGGTAAGTTAGGCACTAAACTATTTTTTTCTACCACGGCTCATCCACAAACCAATGGACAAATCGAGTTAGTTAGTCGCAACCTAAGTACGCTTCTTAGGGATTTAATTCAAAAGAACAAAAAGAATTGGGAAGCTTGTGTGCTTGTAGTTGAATTTGCACATAACCGTACCACTCATTCTACCACTGACTATTCTCCATTTGAAGTTGTGTATGGTTTTAATCCGCTAAATCCTTTGGGCTTGCATGTACTGCATGTTTCTAAGTGTCTTGAACTAGATGGAGAACAGAAGACCAAGTTCGTTCATGACCTTCATCGAGAAGTCCATGAGAAGATACCTAAGAAGAATGATTATAATGCGCGAGTTGCGAACAAGTATCGTAAGGAAGTGATATTCAAATTGGCATATTGGGTTTGGGTTTGGGTAAACTTTTGCAAGATACGGTTTCCCAGCAAAGTCACGTTCAAGCTTGATCCGAGATGCGATGGTCCTTTTAGGGTTGTGAGGCATCTAAATAATAATGCATATGAGATTGATCTGCCAGGTGAGTACAGTTTCAATGCTACTTTTAAAGTGCTTTTTTTCTTAAGCCTACTTTTAATGTGGTTGATTTAAGTTGTCAGCCAACCTTGAGTTTTCTCTCGCGAATGTGTTTTCTCTCTGTGCGGAAAACCCTTACATGAACAGTGAGTCTGAAATGCCAAAGTCGTTGAGAACATGGGCGATTATCAGCTCTGTCTACCTAAGTTTCTAGGTCCATCTTCTCCCCGGGGAAGCTAAGTGCTCCCTGGGAGAAACTCTATTTTTTAGGGTGCGGGTGAACTACGACGAGGTGGTAGTAATTATTTTGGCAAGGGGGGTATAACGCGGGATGAGCTATCAGTGGTTTACATCTAGACATCAAGCGAAATGTATGGGTCGAGCCACAATCAGGGTGAGTAAGGAGCCTATCGGCCCAGTTCATAGTAACTCACAAGCTATGCGCAGAGAAGGAGTATCCTATGCTATGGTGCTTAGCTATAAAAACCCAATTCAAGTACACCAAAGATTGGGAGCAAGAATAGACATAGAGGAGGAAAGGACGTGTAGAACTCTCTTTATTTCGAACATTCCATCAAACTATTCAGCGGATAAGATAGAGGCGTGTATCAGGAACTAGGGGAACATGAAGTCGCTTACAATTGCATGGAAGTGTGGTAAGAATGGTAGGCCTTTTGGATTTGTGGAACTGGGCATATCAACATATGTTGAAAACTGGTTATTTAACCTCAACAATACATGGATAGGATCGTATAAATTGCAATCGAATGTAGCCAAGTTGCCAAGGAATGGGAAGGGTGATCAACAGAAAGTTACGGTTATTAGGAAACCTGTTATGCAGACAAGGCTACAAAAGCTTGATGTCATGCCAGTTGGAAGGATCCTAGGGGATGAGTCGTCTAGAGACCGTAGGGTGCAATAGAGGGGAGCACAATCCTAACTGACTTAAACATAGTTGTGCGGGAATCCTTAAAATTAAGGATGGCTGGAGGGAACTAGTACTGGCTCTCAGATCAACGGGGTATCTAAACCTAATCATCAGCCTACTGGGAGATGGAAAGGTATTGATTTGGGAAGAGACAAAGCAGGACCTGAGAGCTCTTATGGATGATAGACCATGGTGATCCATTTGTCTGACTGAGCTAAATAGCTGGTCAGATAAGGAGACACGGGTGATATGTAATAAGAGACTTTGTTGGATTAAAATCTACGACCTACCTTTACAATTTTGGGAGCAGAAGGTGTTGGAAGAGGTCGGTAATAAGGTGGCCAACTTGATTAGAATTGATGAGGTCACACTCAAAGATAGGTATGTTGAAGCGGTACAGTTGTTGGTTCAGGTTGATACTGGGGTACAGTTACCACCAACCATTTAGGTAGAGATTGATAATATTGTTCACATTTTACATGTGTATGAAACGCCTGAAGGCAAGGTTACAGAAGGTCTGTGGCAGGAGTGTGAGATGAATATATCAGGGGACAACTCGAATCAGGATCAGGAGGTTGATGATGGGGTGGAAGAAATGGAGTTGGAGAGTAGTGTGGTATCAAATAGAGTAGGGAGCAGTCCCACATTAGGGAGGGAAGTTGTGGAGAAGAACGATGCTCATCAATGGACTCCAATAGGGAATGAAACGATGGTGAACAGTTAGGCACCTATAAGGCTGGACTGGTGGCCAACAGCGGGACAGCCACAGAAGGATGTGGGGGATGTTAAGGAAGAAGAGCGGTAACTAAAAAGCCCAAAACACACTCATAAAGCAGGGGTAGCTGAGAATCATGGTAGTGGTAGGAAAACAGTATTTGCAGATGGAAAGAAAGTAACTAGATCTTGTACAGGGGAGTACCTGAAACAGCAGAAGAGCATGACATGAACATAGCAGTTGAGGATACAATTAGTGAGAAGAAGGATGGAGATCTGACCTTGAACTGTGACAGAGTAATGGAGATAGAAGGGGCAGATGAGGCTCATATCAACTCATCAGGGGCCGCACAAAGTCCGGGATAGGATAAGGTACAGACTCAATGCAGAATGGAAGTACACAATATAGGAAACTAGGATACGGATAAAGAAATCATGGGGAAATTTATCCTTTGAGAGTTGGATTGAGGAGGCTGAACAGGTAAAAGAGTGTTTCAAAGTACACTTTGAAAGAAGATTCACAGAGTGGTTGCCAAATAGACCTAGGATAGGGAGTATGATATGCTAGGAGTTGTCAGCTGCTGCATTGGGGAGACAGAAATTAAGGAAGCAGTTGCGGCAGTGGGAAAAGCCCTAGATCAGATGGGTTGAATTTTAATTTTGTGACATTTTTGTATTTAATTTATGAGTACATTGAGCAGATGTTCAGGGACTTCTATAGAAATTGCAAAGTCTCTAAAGGGAGTAATGTGGCCCATATCACTTTGATTGCTAAAACAGAATCAATCACCTTTGGTTGTGGATGACTATATGCCTATTACACTTATATGGATTGTGCCTAAGATCATCTCTAAAGTTTTAGCAAATAGAATTTGCACATTTATGGAGGAGATCATATCTCCAAATCATACGGGTTTCCTAAAGGGAAGGAAGATACTGGATGGTGTGTTAGTGGCAAATGAGATGGTAGATGAGCTGCAGAAACTTAGGAAATAGGGCCTTGTACTTAACGTGGATTTTTAAAAAGCATATGACACCTAAAACTTGTCATATTTGCTAGATGTTATTGACAGAATGGAGTTTCCAAGTTGTTGGAAAGCTTGGATTCAGGAGGTGTTTCAGCCTGCATCCATATCTGTTTTGATCAATGGCAGTCTAACCCGAGAATTCTATCCTTCAAGGGGTGTCAAACAAGGCGACCCTATATCTCCCTTTCTATTTCTGATAGCAACTGAGGGGTTGTCATGTATGATTAGGAAGGCTGTGGCAGAACAGATGTTCAGAGGAATAGAAGTGGAAAGGACAATACCCTAGTAACTCACCTTTAATTTACATACGACACATTATTGTTTGGAGAAACATCCTGGGATACAGTCAAAGTATTCAAGGCTGTTTTGCAGAATTTCCATCTTGTCTCAGTCCTGATATTCAATTTTAGCAAAAAGTAGTTTGGCTGGGATAAATGTCTTTGCATATGTGATTGAGGATATGGCAGCCTTCTTGGGGTGTAAAATATGGAGGATACCCTTTCAGTACTTAGGACTCTAAGTGGGAGCTAACTCGGGTAGACAACAAACTTAGAAGCCAATCTCTGATAAATTCTCAAAGGTATTATCCACATGGAATCAGAAATGCTTATCCTAGGAAGGAAGACTAACTCTAGTGAACTCAGTGCTTGCAGCCCTACCTACACATTATTTTGCTTTTATAAGGCACCTACTTTGATAAAGAAGCTGATGTCTTCTTAGAGGACCTTATTCTGTGGGGGAAATAAGGAGTAGAGAAAGTTGTATAGGATTGCGTGGGACAAACTATGTACAGCTAGGGAGGGAGGTATGGGTGTGCGCAAACTGAGTGTTTTCAATAACTTGGTAAGTGGGGCTGTAGGATTTCAGGTAAGGACGGGGCTATGGCAATGACAATACTTAGATCAAGATATGGGAATAAGGGTTGCTTAATGGTTGGGGTTCTTAGGGAACTGGAAATGCAGAGGACTGAACCGAGGGGTGTTGGAAGACAAAGAGGAAGGAGGTATGCATCCAGCTGGTGTAATAATCTGCAGAATACTTTGGTTGAGGATTGGTTTAGCTCTAGTATGAGGATACGGTTAGGTTATAGCAAAGAGATAAAGTTTTGTTCAGACAGATGGGATAAACATATTAAGTTGGCTGACAGATTTCCTAGACTATTTAGAGTGGCTAGGAATCCTAGGAGTTCTATAGTTGATATGGGAGTATAGCTAAATGGGAGATAGTCATGGAGGTGGCAATGGAGGAGGACCTTAAGACAGAGGGAAATCGATGATCTAAGGATTATGCAAAGTGTAATCCAGGACACATCACCTAAAGAAGAGGGGGAGGATAGGTATGCATTGGAGTACAGCTCGGATGGAATCTACACTGTCAGTATGGCATACAGAAAGATCATGGAACAACAAACCATCCTCATTCAGCATGGAAGAGGCTCTGAGACTCCAGAAGTATGGAACAAGTTCTCCCCTACGGAAGCTTCTATCATGACATGGACTTTATTACAAGATTCACTTCCTACCAAGGAATTGTTATCCAGGAGGAAAGTCATACCCAAAGGACAGGAATTAAGATGCACACTGTGTCAGGGGGCACATGAGACTTCATCACACCTCTTTCAATCTTGCCCTGTAGTTTTAAAAATATGGAGTGTGATTAGATTTTGGCTGGAATCTGATACTAATCTATTCTTATCTATTTTGCAGGTTCCTTCTTTTGAGGACTCCCTCCAAGTAAAATCGGTAGAGGTTAACATGCATGCATGGAAAATTGTCAGTACAGCTCTGGTGTGGACTGTGTGGAAGATGAGAAACAATACCCTCTTCAAGGGTCAACAGGAAAACCATCAAAATGTAGCCTACGTGATCCAGAGGGTTGCTTGGGCATGGATTAAAGCAAGAAAAAATCACCATGATTTCCAATTCTCTATGAATGATTGGTTATTGCAGCAACTTAGATGTCTGAATTTTTGAGGAAGGAAGTGGTCTCTGCTACTGGAAAAGAATACCTCAGGGTACAAGTTTGTGTTGGCTTTCTTTCAATTATTTTGTAATTGGAACATTTTGACAGGCCAGTGAGCAGTGAGGGCAGAGGATCAGGAAGGACAGGTATGTGTAAGAATTATATTATGCAGAACTGGTGAACAATAACCAGGAACTTCCACAGGTTTAATAACCTTAATGCGTCTTAATTTGAGAAGGACATGTAATGAGTATTGGTAGGAGATGAAAACCCACAACACGTCAAACTGGTGCATGTCTTATCTTTTTATCTGTTTGCGGTACAGGTTGGAAGAGGTGTGATCACTACTCGGTCATGAGCTGCCACTGTTTGATAAATTCACATCAATTAATTCCCTTGATGAGCACAATCCTGTTGAGTAGATGGGGAAAATGAGAATACTGTTTTGCGGATTGTATATGAATTATTAGCGTGCAATTTATTAGCTGAAAGGTGGATTATGTTGTTATCCGAACATAAGAGGAATGGATTCCATAGAATATGCAACATTAGAAGGTCTTGTGGCTGATTTTTTTGGCTCTTAACATCAGCTGAATGGCAAGGAAAGATATCACCCAAGATTGAGTTAATGGAAGTTGGAGTAGCTACGTACTTGTTTTGGTTGGATCTGAGATACATGTCTGATTGGATTATGAACCATCATTCATTATATGGATAGCTCACCGAATTTAATCGAGTTGTGTACCAATATCCGTAAAATGGAAGACTGACAGTGTGACATGCAGGATATTCTAATTCGGTGAAGACCGGATGTCGGTGATGATCTGAATGTTGAGATGCTTTGTGATCTTCTATGATGTTACGTGACCCGTGTACCAGATCACCCTTAGCTATACCTGATGTGGAGTATGATGAGAAGACTAGGATTTTAGATCGACCAAAAATGGGAATATAATATTCGACTGGTTAGGAGCAAAGTGATATTTGTAGCTCACATTTTTTGTAAATATTGTTTTATTAATGAAATTTGATTTATCAAAAAAAAAAGTTGTCGATTTAAGTCCATTTGATTTTGCAGATGAATGTGAGCGTGAAGATTTGGATTCGAGGATGAATACTTCAGAGGATGGAGGGGATGATGTATACGTCTAAGGGCTCAGACACATTGTTGATTCCTTGATGAATATGGGATTGTCCGATGATGCGATCAAAAGGATGAAGGAAGCATTGACAATGTTTCTTGAAGGGATTAGGAATCAAGAAGAATCCAAGCTAGATGTTCTCATGTCTTGGACCAATCATTTGAAGATCATTGATGTACGCCCGTTCCCTTGCATGGCCGAAAACAAAGGATTCCTAACCCAAGTTGGATTCTTCCATCCAAATGAGTCCCAACCCAAGTTGGAGTCCTAGTCCAAGAGGAGTCCTAGCCCAAGTTTGAGTCTTCCATCTAAAAGAGTCCTAGCCCAAGTTTGACTCCTTGTCCTATAGAAATCTCAGTCCAAGTTGAATTGCACTTTCCTTTTTCTTTTGTTATAGAATTATTTCAGTTGATTAATTAGCAATTTAACTTTAAGGGAATTATTAAATAGTTGTGGCGTGTACAATTATTTGATAAAAGGGTAATTTTACAAGTTAGATCTCTTAGTATTTTAGTTAGGTTAAAAACAATTAGGTATCTTAGTGTTTAGGTTGGTTACCCCCTCCTATAAAAGGGCATGCACGTTGTTTATTGTAGAGGATATTGTTTTTTGAATATTATGAACCTGAGAGGTATCTCTTTGTTGTTTAATTCCTTTGGATAATTGGTTGTATTGTGCCTTAGTTAATCTTTGGAAAAGTGTACCCTCGATCTCATGTTGATTTTTGGGTAGAACTTCAGTTAGGCGTGCAATTAAATCTTTGTACTCATTTGTTCCTTTCATAACTATTAATTTAGTGTATGATGAGGCATGTTTGATTGAATTTCTAATCAGATTCTCCATCTCGCATCTTCCATACAAGTTTTTGTGTGACTTTCGGGATCGGGTTGCATGCTGTATTTTTTAGCCTACTATTTGTGTGTTGGTTGTTTCATTGTGTAAGAAATAAAATTTTAGATCATAGCTTCCACATGCTATGAAGATTCATATCAAAAGGTGATGGCCGAGAGAGGTGTCAATAAAGTAAGAGAAAGGTGTTGATAAAGTAAGTTGGGGGGCAGAGTGACTCGGGTGCTGGAGATAGAGCCATGGTGTTTGCTATACTTGACAGGAAGTTTGTTTAGGAGGAGGAGGAAGGAGTTAAAGTAGAAGATGAGTAAAGCATAAGGATGGAGAATACAGTGAGATCTGGTTTAATATATGGTGATCTAAGCATGGTTGTGTTTGCGAAAGAAGAAGGGGGAAGATCAAGCACATGACACTGAAATCTTAGATGCGTTGCTCTGATACCATGAGACCCAAGCTCAATGGCTATGGCGGTTGGATGAGTTTAGAGAAGAAGATAAAAACATTGCAGGTAGTATTATTCTTTGAATGTCATTTAATATAAGAGTTTGTGCAATTTTTAGATGAAAAATACATGTCGATAAGGTTAATCTACATCTAAAATGGTTTTTGCAAGGATTGCTTTTTGTAGACGTCTGGTGTGTGGTGCCAGAATTGGAGACGTAGCCGAAGAGTGAGGAGCTGACATAGTGTCAGCAATGGCTTCGGCCTTTCCATCAGTAGCTACATCAACAAGGTGGACCATCTTTTTTCACTTATGAATGTGTTGACTTTGTGGAAACGTTGTTATTATGGTCACATGGTGATGCAGAGAAATCCGTTGGAGAATCTTGCGATTCATTTAGGGAAATTATAAAATGGAAAACGGGAGAAATGGGAACTTTTGTTATTGAATGAATTTATTCATTACAACTCATCTATTTATAATACTGTTAGGTGGAGCTCGTGCTACCACCTAACCACCTAACAACACTCCCCTTCAAAATGGACGAAAGATATCAACTAAGCTCATCTTGTTACAAAATTTCTTAATATCTAGGGGACTAAGACCTTTAGTCAACACATCGACAACTTGTTCTTTGGTGACAATGTGACTTAGTTCTAACAACCTACTATTTAATTTTTCTTCGATGAAGAACTTATGAATTTCCACATGCTTGGTTATATCATGTTGTACTGAGTTGTTGGCAATGCTAATAGTTGCTTTGCTGTCACACTACAACTTTAATTTCGGATCTGTATTCATCTTGAACTCCACAAGTATTGATCTCAGCCAAATCATCTCAACAACACTCGAGGCCATTGTTCTATATTCTATTTTAGCCGTAGAACAAGCCAGTATTGTCTGTTTCTTACTCAATTAGATTGCCTCCTACAAACATGCAATAACCGGACGTGGACCTTCTGTCATCAGCACAGCTAGCCCTGTCTGAATTGCAATATCCCTCGATATTCAGATGTTCATTCTTTTTAAAGATCAACCATTTTCCCAGTGCACTCTTCAAGTATCATAATATCTGGTGTACGGCATCCAGGTGACCCTTTCTAGGTTCATGCATATAC
>JAOWBN010014482.1:0-10862 GCA_028565015.1 Pinguicula moranensis
TGTTGCACTGTCTGCGAGACATGCATCTTCCTCATTTGATTTGGATAAATCCATAGTTATCTTCAATAAATAAATAATAGTAAGAAATAAATGGAATCAAACTTATAATAAAGTAACGATTACATAATAAATCAAACACAATACTGAGAGGTAGATGATATACAAAAACTTAGATATTTTCGCCACTGTTTACTGGATCAATGTGGGCAAAAAAATCGGCAACATCTAAATGTGTCACATCAAATTTGTCATCTAGGAAATCATCTGGAACAAAATTCATTTCTACATTTTTCATTGAATTTTGGACAAAATTTGTCTCAGTATTCTTCCATTTAGCTTTTGAAGCTTGATAAAGTTCTACAAGGTATTTTAGCGTTCGACAGGTACGGGACCAATGATTGTTCATCCCACATCGATGCCAAACATTTTCTATATTCTTGTTGACCGGGGATTCTTTGTTGCGACCTTACAAATTATCACTTTTCACCCATTTCTGGTGGTTATTTGTATTATTGGGAATGTTGCGGTGAAAGTAATGATGATTTCCCTGATTTCCACGACCACAACAGGGGCCTTGATTATATGTACTTGCATTCACTTCTGGGAATGGAGCATAACCATTGGGGCGTGATTGATGATTTTTTTATCAGCAACTCGTTATTTTGTTCAGCCACAAGAAGACACAAAATCAGTTCGTGGTACTTATTAAAACCCTTTTTCACGGTATTGCTGCTGCAGAAGCATATTAGTGGCATGAAAAGTAGAGAATGTTTTCTCTAATATGTCCTCATCCGTAATCCTTTCACCAAATAATTTCAGTTAGGAACTGATTTTGAACATGGCACAATTATATTCGCTTACAGATTTAAAATCTTGTAAACGTAAATGCAACCAATCATAACGAAGTATCACCATTTTTTGGTGATCATATCTCTCTTTGAGATTTTTCCACAGATCTGCAGGATCTTTTATAGTGAGGTATTCTGCTTTAAGTCCTTCATCAATATGGTGACAAAACAAGGAATTGGGCCTTAAAAGATTAACATCGTTTCGTTGCTTTTAAAAAGCGTGCATAACTAGTATCTTTTTTTGTACGTATATGAAGATCATAAGTTAGTTTTATTTTAAAATATACGACTTTGTTGTGAATTATTTGTGTAAGTATAAACAAATGCAGATCAAATATTAAATTGAACAAACAAACAATCTCAAAATAGTTCTCACAAATTTTCCCCAAACTTTTTTTTCCTTCTCCTCTTTTCTTTGTTTCTCCTTCTTCTCTTTCTTTCTCCTCCTTCTCTCTTTTTCTCTATCTCTAACTTTCTTCCTCACGTTACATATATATATATATATATATGACATTCTACCTAATTGTGTATGCAATTTATTATTGCATTAATTGTTTCATCAAGTTTTTCATACATTCAATACATAACAGCCTTAAAAATTTGATTTTAATTTTTCTCCTTTGGATATGTCATATGGGCTAGGGGCTAGTAAGTGTCAATCCCAATTCCCACCTCTACATATGTACTTGTCTTGAATTCATCCCAAGTCAAATTGCGCCTACTAACTTTCCAATTTTTTAGCTAATCTATCCGGTAGTAAGGGTCTGTTTTGTCTATTTTAAAATTTAAATTATTTTTTATATTCTATTTTTTTTCAATTATTTCAAAAATACTGTTTTAACTCTATTTCTGCTTTTCCTTTCACTTTTATTTTTTCCAGTCAAAACTTATTTTTTAGAAGTAGGTAGGATGCTATTTTTTTTTCTATTTCTATTTCTAATAACAATTTTGTAAATAAATAAAAGTTATCTTAATAAGTTTAACTGCAAACGCGATTTGATGATCTCAAAAATTTGACAACAAACACAACTTCTATAAAAAAAAATTATTTTTTGATAATTTTCTCAAACACTCTTAAAAGGAGAATTAGAAGCAAAAAGAGAATTAAAATGAGAAATGAGAACAACTCATTCACTTGAGTTACAGGGATTGGATAATCTCCCCATGATTGTCGATCGCTACAAAACCACGGTGAATAAAGCATATAATTGCCCTGATGATGATTGAACACGAGAAGAATGTGAAAGTCCATAAGAATTAGAACCATGAGACATGAAGTTGAAAGTAAAACTGGGCATTCGAATTTCGAAATTCAAAATTCAAAATTCAAAATTTGGATTGGATCGCTACAACACATATGCTTTCTATTTATAATTTGGATTGGATCGGGAAAAATGTTCAAAAATTTGGAATTTCCGAACTTTTTCTTCGAAATCTGCTTGTGTTCAAAACAACGTCGTTTTGTTGATACTGAAACAACATCGTTTATGATGTTGTTATTAAACAATTCGGTGGACTTCGACTGAGTATCTGAGTCTCTGAAACTGAAAGTCTCAAATTTGATAATTCATTCTTCATTTTCGATCTTTAACCTTCGTCTAATCGTCTTCCTTCGACTCTTCGACTACCTTCGTCCTTCCGACAGCTTTTGTTCTACGCCTGCGCGCACGGACTTCAGCAATCAGCTATCCCTGCCTATCCAACAACGTCCCTCCCATAGCCTGCCCTTAAAGTGCTAGACACAATTTTTGTTTAGGGTTTTGATTCTTGAAGTTGTCATATTTGATGAATTGGCTAAGTGTCTGATAAAAGTCGTGTCTCAATGGCCTTATGACGGCTATATTTGATGAATTGGCTAGCATTAGTCTGGACGCCGCAGTTTAGTTGGGAAGATCTATTTTTACATTTACTTCAATATTAGGAAGATAGCCAATTGATCTGCTGGTCGAACTCTGGTTGACGATTGGTCAAGGTGTGGATTTATAGTACTTGAAGGTTAGATAAAGTAGATCTATGATTAACTGTGATGTTATTATGTTAAACTGAACCGCAGATCTTTGAGCTTAATTTCTTCATCCTTTGCATATGCTCTGATAAATCTACGGTGAATATTGGAACATCACTTCTATCTGGAGATCTGTTTTTTTTTTCTCATTCTTGAATATTTGTAAGTAGCACTTCCCAGTTTAGCTTATTTAGTGGGGATTTCTTTTTAAGCTCCTTATTTGCTTCGAATCCACTACGGTATCAACTCTATTGTTTCAATCAGTTGAATTTATAAAGATTCATTGATTAATATGAAACTAATAGACGCATGTATTTGAAGGTATTCTATACATAGTTATGTAAGTAAACTTGCGATTAGTTTCTACAAAAAAAAAATATGAAATGATGAAATTTGATTGTGAACAAGGGTGGAGTCAAGTTTGTTGTGTGAATTGTGATCCAGTTTGCTTTTTGATACATGAATATGTGCATCATGACTCATGAGGATAACACTGCATCATCATCATGAATTTGGATCTATGACTCTATATTTTAAGTCTATGCCTTCTAATCTTCCATGACTATTAGATGGATCAGTGTGTTCGTAGAAAAGGAAAACGATCAGCCTCATCTATCACTTCTACTCATCAAGGAGTCACAGATGAAACATCTCTCTCTCTCTTGAAGATGTTGATATGGAAGCAAATTTATTAGAGCCACGTGAAATACCCATAATACCCAATGAGAGTCAAACTCAAACTTCAGCAACTCTACCTCCAAAGTCAAGGAAAAAGATGAAAAAGCGCTATGAAGCTTGGCAGAGAGGATGGTGAAGATAATAAAGGTGATGAAGTGGCTACTTTTAATCACTGCAAGACACTTGTCAAATGCGATAGTAGGAAATCAGGAACCAAGAGTTTGTGGAACCATTTAGGCAGTTGTTCCAAACTTGAACGCATGGGCAAAAGAAAATTGACAAATACTAACCACAGTTTACTTATGATGGTACAGGAACCATAAAGAACCAGTTAGGTGATCTTAGAATGAATAAATTGGATACTAAAAGGATCAGGCGGTCACTTGCAGAGTTCATCATTATGGATGAGAAACCGTTCTCAATTGTACAGAAGACCGGATTTATTAATTATTCAAAGACTCTCGAGCTGAGATTCAGGATGATTTCTCGAAAGACAGTAGGTAGAGTGATGTGAATTTTTGCACGCGGAATGTAAATGTGGAGTGGAAAACTTATTCTTGTATCAATATAAACACATGAATGATACAAATTTTGAAATTAAACAACAAAAAGGGATAGATTTTGCTACCCAATAAAAAGTTACACGAAATAGAAGGATGGAAAAGAGCGGAGATGGAAAAAGCGTATTATACCGTAGAATCTTAATCAAACATGGAACATCAACCCCTATCCAAGTATTACGCTAGAAACGAATGTAAACCAGAGCTCCAATCGAATGCTACCAGAGGATCTACTCTATGATAAATACGAATATCATAGAATCAACCTTTACGGCACCGTTTGGTAGCAGGCCTGCGATGGGATAATGCATGTTATCGTTAGTTATCCATCGTTTGGTATCAAAATGTGTTTTTTTTCTCACACGCAGGATAACTCGTAAATTTTGGCTAACTTGATGATAAAACGCCAATTTTCATCCGACGTAAAATGCAGGGTTTGGTTTTATCCCTCGATTATCCGCGATCTGGGATAATTGTGGGATAAACGTTATCAGGTTACCAAACAATTCCTACAGGTAACCTAAGATGCATGCAACCTAGTTCTATTCAGAATAGGAATTCAATAAACAAAGAGATCTCTCTTAAAGCTCATAATAAAATTAACGCCAAAAATCTTTTTTTTGGAAAATGGTGAAATATGTCTTTAAATAGGCTACAATTTTAATGGTCCTAGGATTCTAATCCCTAGACTTTATTTGAGCCCTACCTAATTTAAATCCTATTAAAATTGGACTTGACCTAACTAAGAAGCCCATCCCAACTTAGTTCCTAAAAAGTAAGAAATTACCAAATTCCATAAAAATTCAAAATTCTAACAAATTAATGGATTAATTTAATTAAAATAGATAATAAGGAAAATGAACATCCATCTTGACAACTTCTAGCAGGGGCCGTGGTCTCCCACACTTGCAACATATCATATGTTTGATCTGGTCTCCATAAGTCGCGTGCAAACTTTTAGTTTGAAAACAGTATGTTCTGAAAATAATAACTCATCATCGGACGGTTAGAATTTGATTTACTTTTGTCAGCATATGTCTTGAGACGTCCTTTGTCACTAAGTAAAATTGCAGTTCGATCGGAATACTTTCAAGCCTTCGATCGCCATTAAACCTGAAACTGCACAATGTTGCAAATAGCAGATCGTGAATGAACAAAAGCAGTCTGTTCCAAAATTCATATCTCACGATCGAACCGTTAAAATAATATCTCCTTTGCACAAGAACACGCCCAATGCATCCTCGGACTCCAGTCGAAATTTCAAATCGATCCGACCACATTTGTTCCTCTGATTGGAAGAAATCACGAACCTACGCTTTGTTGTAATTCACATTACAGGGTCCAATTACTTTAAACCATGCAAGAATCCAAATTCGTCTCGGGCCCCCAACAATCACATCATCCCCTCCATATTGAGAAAGATTCGTCCTCGAGTCCCAATGTTTATGTGAATTAGAATACTCTGCATAAGCTGGTAACAATATCGGAATTTCTATCGAAGATCGTATCATATAGATTGCATGGGAGTGTACATATTAGAGAAGAGTCTTTTGGCGAATAATGTGAAGGAGTTGAGTCTCAGGGTTTGCTTGACTATGGACACCTGGACATCTGTTCAAAACATGGTCTATATGTGTGTTACAGTACATTTTATAAACCATGACTTCAAATTGCACAAGCGGATCATCGGGTTTAAAAGAGTCACTGACCACTCAGATATCACACTTCACTTTCTTTGATTGTGGTATTTATTTAAACGTATAGTTGATGACGTTTTCCCTTAATAATACACAGGTTTATCACTATCTTATGTGTTGGATGGAATATTGAGCGATTGTGGCATCGATAAGGTGTTAACAATCACCGTGGACAATGCATCGAACAACAACACATTGATGAATCAACTGAGGACTAGGCAGATAGAGAAGTTTGGGCATGTAGAGGGTGGTGTATTGGATAGACACCGCAACATTCACATGAGGTGTGTTGCGCATGTCCTAAATTTGATTGTGAAGGAAGGTTTGGTTGATCTAGATAGATCGGTGTCGAGGATACGATATATGTCAAAGTTTGTCAAATCTTCGCCTCATCGAGAAGACATTTTTTTGCAATATGTTGATGAGGTTGGGTTGGAGGAAACGAGGCAGGGTTTCTTGCAGATGGATGTGGTGACAAGGTGGAACTCTACCTATATCATGTTGATATCTATCCAAAAGCATAGAGAAGTATTTGAGCAGATGTTGGCTCATGAAGTTGCTTTACGAATGTATTTGGATGAAAGTATTAAGGACGGGAAAAAAACATTTGTGGTGGGATAACCTACGAACACCGATCGAAAGTGCATCAATATCTTTAGTGAATTCTTGAAAATATTCTATGATGTTACATTGTCAGTCTCAGCCTCCAACTCACCGCGCACATTTTTTTGAGGTCTTGTTTCGTATTAAGATGCAGCTAGATCGATTCAAAGAGAGTGAGGATATCTTCTTTAAGGATCACTTTTATTTACTTTATTAGATAATTTTCTTATTTATTGTTTTTCCTTATTTTTATATGATCGGTTTTTACTTGTCGCAACAGTTCTCGAACCTCAGTATAAGCTTGTATGGTTTGAATTCTTTTTGCCAAATGTTCTTAGCGATGAGGAGAGTGAGAAAGCTACCGAATTGGCTAAGACTACAATAGAAGAGCTCTTTTCCCAATACACTTCATTATAAGGAGCATCTTCTTCTTCTACCTCTGTGACTATGAGCCAACAAGGTGTAGCTGGGTCTGTGACTGATACTGGGGCGATGAGGCTAGGGCCCGCTTCAAACCTTCTAAAGAATTGGAAAGAAAAGGTCTAAATTACGCAATGCACAAAACAAACCGAGTTGGAATTATATTTGAAGAAGGACTAGAAGACACTAACAGTACATGCGTTCTATTGGATTGGTGGAAGAAGAATCAAATAATATATCTTGTGCTTGCTAGAATGACAAGAGATATTTTGTCAATACCAATCACCACCTTGCCTTCAGAGGCTGCATTTAGCACAGGCGGACGGGTACTTACTGTATTCCGAAGTGGCACCCATGACCGTTGAGGGTTTAATATGTACTCAAGATTGGCTTAAAGATAAGGAAGAAATCTTCTTTCATAGCAATGGGATGAAGGATACAGAGAGTTACGTAATGGACTCAGGTATTCTTTTTTAATCTTGAACAGTTGAATTGAATCCTATAGCAACAAAGATATAATAAAAGATCAATGTTTGTTACTTTCGCAGACTTAGGTAAAGGTTCAGAAGAAGAAATCATGGTTGAGGGGTCACATTCACAAATACAGCGAACGACCCCGACCCATATATGTGTTGACTATTTGCAGAATTACGTACATGTACTATTATATAATATTTGAGTTTACTAATTTGTAGATTCTCGCTTGTCCCCCTTTACATTATTGTTTCCATTCTTTGTCCCCCTTTACATTTTTCCATTCCGTTATAAGCGCTCATTGACTGTCATTATTAGTTTGGTGGTTAGGCAGTTGTATTATATATTCTTCACATTTTGAGCACCTTTCTCATTCACTGTGGACATAAAAAGGAATCAAGTTCTTGCTTATGCATTCATCTGCCTAATAGATGATAAATTTTGCTAGATGTGATGATTGCTCAACTAATGCACTATGTTTGTCTTTGTGTTGTGCAGAAGATGATTTTGAGGAGCCTACCAGCTCATCTCTAAAGAAGGGTGAAGAAAAGGTAAATATGTGAATAGATAAATATGATCTCTTCTACTGTACCCTGATTTCTTTGACGCTACACTTATAGCCCTAACAACAGGGGATGAGGACAGCTACTTTAAATTAGAGTTCCATCATTGGTATTGGACAAACTAATGAGACCGGAAGAAGCTATATGATTTATCTATTAAGTCATTCTGCTTTTAACATTCTTCTCGTCTTACTTTTATGTGTTAGAGGATGGATCCTGGTGTATGGTGTTGTGTTGTCTATGAGAAGGAGGATGGATCACCATTAGGCTTGAAAATGACAAACTAAGAAGATCAATAAAATAATTTGTATTTTGTGGTTCCCGCAGTTTTTAGTGTAGCAATGGAGAGCTTTGTTAAGTGTTTCAGTGTACAGTATAATTTTTTGGGAACAAATATGGAGGGAATTTCAGAAAAAAAAAACATTTGTATTTGTTGGAATGAGAGATGGAGTTGTTATTCTCGATCAATTAGTTTAGGGTTTAAATGGTCTAGGTTATTAGATGACTGAAGGAATAGATGTTGGTTCTTTCAGTAATCACTATTAAGTTTATTGTGTTTTGTTGTTGATGGATGGTGGTGAACTCATCATTGGTTGTGCCTTTCTTACTCATATGTAGGGAACCATTCAGAGGTGCCTTACCACCAGTTCAGGGTGTTGCAGAAGGTGGGACAACATATGGATGGAATGATGTTGGAATACAATATCCAAATTTGTTGAAGGATTCAATTGATCCCCTGAAAGTTCATTCTTCCGAATTAGTTCACGTCTGGTGCATGCCAAGCATAGCAAATGTGCAACAGGACACACCTCGTGCATTGGAGCCTGTAAGCTTGGACTAAATTTTTGTTGCTATCTACTGCCATGAGGATTGTGTTTGTGGACTTCAAGACTTGTATTGTATTTCTGCTCCAGTGCTGCTGCCAATTGCCATGACATGAAGAGGAATTTATTATTTTTTATTATTATTACTTTTCAAAAATTTGGATTTTTCGAACTTATTTTCCAAATTTTTGAATTTTTTTTTATGGAAATTAGGAAATTTTGAATTTTCAATTTTCGAATTCCGAAAAATAATACGGATCAGTTCAAAAATCAAATTTCATTTCCAAAAATTTTTTGGGCTCAGTTCAAAAAGTACCATTTTCGAATTTTCGAATTTTGAATGCCCAGACCTACTCACTATTGTCAGACTTATTGTCTTGCTTGCTATGCTTCCAATTTGTGGCCCTTGTATCAGCTTGGTGTTAAGAATGCATTTCTGAATGGGGACTTATCTGAGACTATCTACCAAGATCCACCGCTCGGGTTTCGAGTTAAGGGGAAGTATTCAAGTATGTCATCTTTGGAAGTCTCTCTATTGGTTGAAGCAATCTCCTCATGCATGGTTTGGTCGCTTTAGCAATGTCGTACTCACTTTGGGCTTCGCTTGATGTCATTCTGATCATACATGCTTTACTTGTCGTAATTCTTGAGGTCAGTGTGTCATTATCTCAATTTATGTGAATGATATTATTATTTGTGGAAATGATGCATAGGGTATTGGTTAAGTAAAGTGTCATCTTGGTATGACTTTCGATGTCAAGGAGTTGGGCTCTTTCAAATACATTCTTGGCATTGAGATGACTAGGTCTCGCCAAGGTTTTTTCATATCCCAACAAAAATACACACTTGACCTCCTTTAGGATATTAGAGGGTGTAGGCCTACCTCTTCTCCTATGGATCAAAATTAGAAATTGTTTGTAGGTATGAGAGAGTTATTACCATATTTGTCCATGTATCAGCGACTTGTAGGTCGTCTTAGCTATCTGACAAACATAAGACTAGATATCATTTTTGCAGTTAATGTTGTCTGTCAGTCCACGCACTCATCAAGGACAACACATCTGGATGTATCCTATCATATTCTCTGGTATCTAAAAACCTGTCCTGGTCTCAGCCTCTTCTTTGGAACAGGAGCTCAGTTTGGACTATCCTGCTTTACAGATGCTGATAATGCAGGACTGAAAGGTGTGCTGCATATGTCCTATAATGAGAAGGGTCATGCCATGTCCGAACTTTTTATTTCATAAAGCATTTCCTATCTATTTATAAATATGCCTCAATACATGAATCTAAAAATTCAACTTTGTGCCCTAAAAATTTCCATGCTGATAATGTCCGAAAGAAATTCTCTCTTGGTCCAATCCAATCAAGTGAATACCAAGCGAATCAATCATATGCTGCGAACATTGGGACGATGAAAAAAGATTGTGGGCAATAAACAAATATAAAACGTGGCTAGCCCTATTGTTTCAGTTATTATAATTAACGAGTGATGTGATGGCATTTGGAGTATTATCTTTAGGGGTGAGGCGGTGGAGACCGGGCGGGGTAAATCCAAAAATATTTGAGCGATGGATGGTGATTTCATTTTGATAAGTAAAAAATAATAATAAATTTTAAGAATATATGAAAAAACCACTAATACCTGTACATCCACTCCTGGGCTGAGAGTTTATGATTTAAGGTCCCGGTATATGTTTTTTATGCTAACTTCTTAAAATTTTAATTTTTTTTTGTTAAGCAAATTTTAATGAACGAAAACAAATAGATACAAATTTACAAAATCCAAGTCCATGTGGGAACCGGTAATACAAAGTTTTCAGATAAGAGTAAACAAATGGGAACAAAAGACACCTATTCTTTGAGGGAAGGATTATCGTGATCAAAGCTATCCCTTTCACAACTGTCCACTTACTACATGTCCACTTATAAGGCACATAACCTAACCAAGTAATAAAGAAGATGAGGAGAATTCAAAGGCAATTCACGTGGGGGAGAAACGAGTAGTGGACGCAATAAAATATCTTGGATTGTATGGAAAACAGAGGAAGAATATTCTGCATTGCCACAAGTTCCACATTTTTTCATCCATAAAAATGTCTCCTCCAATCCCAAAATATATATATATATATATATATATATATATATATATATGGGGTGGGTTCTATGAACACCCATTTAAACACCCAT
>JAOWBN010014493.1:0-10861 GCA_028565015.1 Pinguicula moranensis
ACAATCATATATACAACATTAAAGTGTTAATACATAGGCCTAAGGTGATTGGCCTTAGGACATAACACTAACAATAAGTGCTTGAAATGTTGGTGCTTGGGCACCATTTAGTTGATCAACTTTTGTGGAGGATAGCCATCCTATACTGTTGTCCATAACTACAACACAAGCACATAGTTTTGGAATTAATGTTCCACAATTTCACTACTTGTGTGGCATAAAGGACATTGGATATCCTGGTACAATGGGATGATATGTTGACAATGTAGGGCCCCCTTTGTTGGCTGTGCATCCTCTAATATTTTCTAGACGAAGGTTAATGTTTTCTTTGGGGCCAACATAGTCCATATACTGGTGAGGTTCTCAACTTCATGCTGTATAAATGCAGGTGGATTTTCTATTGTGATCATGGCATATGCCTTCTTTACTGTGTATCTACCATTAGCACTACCATCAAAGTATTATTTGTCTTGATGTGAAATAGTTATAATGATATCCTACAAAAAACACTTTGTAGATTAGTTAGATCAATCAATTCAGTGTCTCTTAATGCTCTCCTCGAACACCATGACTAGAGCCAGCAATTTGAATCCCGGTGGCCCAGTGATGATATATAGGCATTTTTGTTCAGTGTTGCACCGAACCATCGAGGATATTGATAAGCTAAAGAGATGTTGTGGTGCCATTTGTAAATAGATGCAACACAAGGACTTCCCAATAGAGGAAATCACTAATGTAGATACCAGAATGTTTCAGTTAAATAATATTTGGCTCGGTTCCTAGCGATTACAAACGAATGTGATTTAATTTCCAAGGTCATCTGAGAAATCGATTTTGTCCATTGCAAATGGAGCTGGAAGAGTCATCATTGACAATTCTTTAAGATTTGTGCTAATAATGGACTAGAGCAAAATGACTCTATTAAATTTCAGTGCTTCTATTTAGTGAAGTTGCTGGAACACAATCTATAAAATGACGCATTGCATATTGGGTCGCAACGGAAATGGCCTCTTTGTGTAATTATAAGGGCAAGGCCACGTACATCTGACCCCCCAGACCCCAACTTAGTTGGGAATATACTGGGTACGTTGTATCTGAGAAATCGAGTAAGAAACTTGCCACTATTTTTAATTCAAAGATGGTAAGCATACCGGCAGACTCTGTGAGAATTAGGACAATGGTTGAGGCATCTACTAGCAAGGTGTCCCCCTCCATTCTCCAGAAAGTGACACTAAAAGAGAAGGTGTTGGATATGGCTTTGCATCTCTCTGTTGCATGTACAAGCTTATCCTGGCTGAAGCACAGCTATGTGGGCACTCCTAAGGTGATGGATGGATGAAGAGACCTACAACTCAGATTGAAATTTCTTGGGTACCTATATATCATAGTTAGCCACATGGGAGCCGGGAAAATATTCATTTGAGAAGAGGAAGAACTCGATCTAACAAATCTTGTAAACAATGACTCTAAATAGTTGATGAACTCGCTGACTGATCTAGTTTCTCGGTCTGATAGCCAAATAGTGCCTCAACCACAATGCTTGTGTTTGATAAAAGTGTTTGGGTTATCGATACATCTTTTAATATGATGGCCCTGGAATGTATCGGAGCCAAGCTAGGCAAGCTAGTCGAAATTGATGAATGCACCATTCATAAACGTTACCTTGAGGCAGTTCAAATGCTGCTCCTTGTTGAGTTGGGTGCACAAGTGGCTGCGACTCTGTCTATCATTATTGATTGAGTAGTAGACACTAAGAAATGTCGGATTTAATTTTAATTGGTTGAATGCACACGTGGAGAGTTTGGAGGAATCTAGTCTAAACCCTAATGACTACTCCTTAACTGACCTGGCAGATAGTGCTGGCATTACACCTGAACATGAAATAAATGTAAAGAATACACCTAACCTTGTTGTCCCTACCACGACTACTATTGTGCATAATAATGTGGGAGACTCAACACATGACAAAATATCATCAGGGGTTAGAGAAGATTGCCCTGTGTTTAGTAGTGATCCAACTGTTGCAATTGAGGGCACTAAATGTGGTTTAGAAGATGTTTGGAAACCGACTAAATTGTACTGGTGGCCTATACACCCTCACATATTGACAAAGTTCAGTACGGAGAGTCTTAATGAGGAGAGAGTTCCAAAGACACAAGATGATGCCAACTCCACACTGGAATACATGATCTATGCTAAAGTTGTAGCAGTGGACACTACTAATATAGATGCCTGTCCAAAATCCCCTTTGGTACGAATTGACAATGTACTCCAGGATAAAAATGTGGAGTTACCTATTGTGCAATAAATATATGTACAAGTTAACACTAAGCCACTGCATAAGGACAGCATGACACAGTACAAGGATGTCAAACAACTAACTGCAACATGCATTGGGGCATTAGTCCCCCTGAATAACTATGCAGCGGAGTTCCCACTGTTAGGTAATATCTCACAAGTGAGTGTTACCACTCCTAGGAAACAAGTGCTGAAGAGTACCAAAGGGTGTGGTCCAAAAACTAGAAGCCAAACAAGAAAAGAGGTTGATTCTGCCAGAAAAAAAGATTTATATGTTTTGGAAAATTGGATTGGCAACCTAGCTGAGCAGCAGCAAATAAACTCTCCATAAGTCCCAGTCTTGTAAAATCTATCAATGGATCAGATGGGGATAGAGGGTGACCAAACTATAAGTGAAGCTTGTGGAAGCGAGGGAGAATTCCTGCTTAGAATAAAGCTCAAAATGCCGCTCTTAGAAAGCTTTATATTCCTCTTATGAAGAGGAATATTCGCTGACTTGTTCTAGGACCTTTGAGTGTTCGCGCACCCGCGAAGATCGCGATCCTTTCTTTCATACAGGCAAGAACAGAGTTAGGCTTTTCCCCAATCCAGCAGCACTGGTATTGCATCTCCTATCGCGAAGAAAGGAAGAACGAGTGAGATAAATCAGTTCAGATCCTTTGTAGAAGAGTCTCAACTATGTGATATACCTATGGTTAAAAAGAGATATACAACCTATACTCCGTCCATGAGAGCAATGATTTATTGTGACACTTCTTTTCGATTCGAAGCGCTGGAATCGCCCTTTTCGATACATTAAAAATAATAAATTTGACAGGGCTGTGAGAAATGAAATGTCACAATATTTTTTTGGCATATCCAAAAGGGAATTAGTAGAACCTTGGTTTGACATATGGCCAAACTCACATGAAATACGAAAGATATTAATCCACATCAATTGCAACGACCAAAAGGTTGTTGAAAAAGCTATCTCTGATAGACCTCAGAGGAGAGTAGTAGCAATTCTAGAATGGAGATTATAACTTATGCGGTCCATGGAGGAGAAAGAGAGTCAAGGACCTAATCCTTTCATGGAAAGCAGACTTTGTAAGTAATCAAGAGACAGAGATGGACTACATTGACAAGAAACTGTGTGAATATCTATGGTTTGATAGCAATTTTTACTGGATTTATAAGGGATCTACGGGACAATTTGGTGGCCTACTCAGTATCTGAATAGTTCAAGGTTTACCAAACAAAACATCACGTCAAGCGATGGCTTCTTAGGTGTCTTAGGTAATTGCAATAAGGAGGCAACAATGTCTAATATGATGAATATATATGGTCCAAGTGATTTTTCTACTAAAATGAGTTAATGGAGAGAAATTTTAGAAATCTACCAGGGCAATGAAGAAGAAACATGGTGTCTCATGGGTGATTTTAATGCAATCCTTGACCCATGTGAAAGAAAAGGCCGATCCCAGCGTTCTTGTGATCAAGAGATCACAACCTTCAAGGCATTTGTCAATGATATGTTACTACATGATTTGAGAATGGAAAAGAGAACGTTGATGTGGTATTTAAAATCTCTGAAAGCAATGAGTAGATTGGATACATTTTTGGTGAACGAGATCTGGCTGGGGCAGGAAACAACATGGACACAAGTTAGCTTAGATAGCGAAGACTCAGATCATTACCCTGTCTCTCTTTGTTGTAAGATACAAAACTTGGGACCAAAACCCATAAGAGTTATTGATTGCTAGTTTGAGGATGCGGTCTCTGTCATAGAGAATCTCTAGCTAAATACAAATCCCATGGGTTATACTAGCCACCGAATCCAAATAATGGTCAAAGAGCTAAGAACATGCATCAAAACTTGGATTCAAATGGCCCCAAGAAATTTATTGTCTGAGAGGAAAGAGTTGCTAAACAAGCTTGCAGAGTTTGGATTTAACATTGAACGAAAACACCATTTCACAAAACAATGAAGAAGATCAAACTTCTATTAAGAGGCTAAGGGACAAACTGCAAGTGCTGACAAAGAACCTGGACAGTTAATATTTCAAAAATCCAAGATTAATTGGATTCAGCAAGGGGATGCTAACATGGCATATTTATATTGGTGGATAAACAAGAAAATAAGGAGTAATACAATCCATGGAGTGTGGGATGGTAACACTTGGATGGAGGACGCTGAGCTAATGAAGGAGTGCTTCAGACAATACTTTGAGGAGAATTGACTTGGAGCAGACCTAAGATTACCAACATCAGATTCAAAACGATTTCACAAATGACTAAAACTTAGCTGGTGATGCCCTTTACAAGAATGGAGATTACTTAGGCAATCCAAGATTGTGGCAGTGAAAAAAGGTCGGGACCTGATGGGCTCAATTTCAAATTCATTAAGCATTTTCTTCACCTATTTAAGACTCGCATCCTTCAATTATTTCTTGAATTTTACAGGAACATTAAACTGACATGAGTGAGTAATGTTCCTCACATTTCCTTACTGGCCAAAACTTCTACTCCTCTAAAAGTTCAAGACTACAGGCCTATAACACTTATTGGGGTTATACCAAAGGTCCTTTCTAAGGTGTTAGAAAAGAGGCCCAGTTCCGTTATGAATGAGGTAATTGCTCAAAATCAAACGATTTCACCAAGGGTAGAAAGCTATTAGATGGTGTCCTAATTGTCAATAAAAACAGTGGATATTTTGAGGAAACTGAAAAAACAAGCACTCATATTCAAAGTTGACTTTGAAATAATCTTTGATACAGTTAACTGGATATACCTACAGGATGTCATGATTTAAATGGGATTTCCTCTCAGATGGATATGGTGGATCAAGAAATTACTGGAATCAACATCCACCCCTGTTCTTATTAACGGCAGCCCTACCAACGAATTTTATCCCAAGATAGGCCAAGGTGATCCATTATCACCTCTCTTGTACCTAATTGTTGCTGAGAGCCTTTTAGTCTTGATCAACAAGGCTGTGGACCTCAATATGTACAGAGAAATTGATATTGGCCGAGAAAAAGTCCATCTCTCGCATCTGCAATTTGCAGATGGCACATTGATGTTTGGACAGACAAACTGGAATACAATCATAGCCATCAAAGGAATCCTTCTTATATTTGAGATCACTTCAGGCCTACGCATCAACTAATCCAAGAGTAACCTGCTGGGTATCAACATGCACCAGTCTACATTGGAAGATATGGATGCTTACATGTGTTGCATAACTGGTTCCCTACCCTTCAGATATCTTGGATTACCTGTGGAATCCAATCCATCCAAGATTTTCTACATGGCAATCAGTACTAAAAAATTTCAGTAAAGCTTTGAACTTATGGGATCACAAATATCAATCCACAGGTGGAAAATTGATTCTGATAAACTTCATTCTTAATGCAGTACCCTCACATTCATTCACTTTCATGAAAGATCCATGTTCTACCATCTAGAAGTTAAGTAAAAGTCAGAGATCATTCTTTTGGAATAGTCATTAAGATAAAGGAAGATGTACTGGATCTCTTGGAATAATATAGCTACAAATGTGGAAAATGGCACCACAACATCTCTTTAGCTGATCACTATCCTCGGTTGTTCAGTGCAACGATATACAAAAATGCATATATATAAGAATTGGGCCAAAAGGATTCAAAACCTAGGCTCTGGTCATGGTGCTGGAGGACATTAAGAGACACTGAATTAAGAATTGGTAGGAGGAAGAGATTGAAACAGATGACTTGGGATCCAACACCACCAGTGAGACCACTGCTGAAACCACTAAAGGGTATGAGAACAAAGCTGAGCTGGTACTAAATGAACAAATCACAAGTGCTGGACTAGTACACGTGCACAGACAAACATCTCATGGCCTACAGGAAATGGAACCTCACTCACGGAAGATACTTCATGGAAGCCAGCTCAATTATATTGGTGGCCAACAGTGCATAGTAACACACAGGAGGCACACACTGAGGCTATGCCAGAAATTCAGCAAGTATTCCCTGTTAAGGAATAAGGAAAAGGCATGTTCGAGTTGAATTAGTGTGAGGAAACACAAAAAGAGCAGGTGTCATATACTAGTGGAGATGTGTAGTTGGAATTAACAATTACCTTTAGTGGTGTAGAGCTTGATCAATCTGAAATGGATAAACTAGCACAGAAGGTTTTAACGCATCAAACAGAAAAGGAGGATCAATCAATGGACAACTGTACAGAAATAGAAACAGTATAAAAGAGATAGAGGATCTGTATGTCTTCGAAAAAAGAAAGAGTAATTACTCACATCATCAAAGAGAATGAGCGACGTGAGATGGACCTGTCTGTGACTACTGATCCTGTACAGGAAGCAAATCATATTGAGTTTCCACCCCTAGGAACTACAAAGCATCTGGAAGGTACACCACCTAAAAGGAAGAAAACTTCAACATTTAGGGGTGATTGACAAAAAACTAGAAGCCATACTCGTAAGGAGATAGATCATGAAAGTGCAAAAAATATAGCTGTTCTGGATGACTGGTTAGATAAACTAGTAATCAACTCTGGCTCTAGAGACAAAGGGGATCCAGTGAGCAACATGCAAACGGAGGAGTTAACTATCAATCAACAACTGAAGGAGATCACATAAATGATGAATATAGGACACAAATTAGGGATATCATGTGAGTCTGATATTGAAGGATGCAAAAAATTGTTTATGGATCTCAACAAGCAGAAAGAGGCATGAGGCAAAAGTTACCTCCCATCAAGCTCTCATCGAAGAGGATTTGATAACTCCATGAAACTTGTCACATATAATTTCAGAGGGCTCGGGGGATCCAGAATGAAGAGAAGTGTAAAGAGTCTTATTTTCAACCAGAAACCATATTACATCAGTTTGCGGGAAACTAAAATGGAACATATTGATCAGATGTTGTTTGCCTTGCTATGGTATGATTTAGACTTTGATTGGGTGTATAAAGGATCGATTGGGCAGTTAGGGGGATTACTGTGCATCTGGAATTGCATAAATTTCAAAAGACAAAGCATAATATCAGGTTTAGGGTACTTAAGAGTTACAGGACACTGACACAATGAAGTTGAGGTATTAAATATGATAAATATGTATGGTTCTAGCGGTCTGCATGAAAGACAGGAACAACGGAGACAACTCATAGCAGAATATGCAAGCAAGAGAGATGAGAAGTAGTGTCTCATGGGAGACTTCAATGCAATATTACATAGAAATGAGAGGAAACTGACTGCACCACACTCCAGTGAGCAGGAAATCAGATTATTGAGGAACTTTGTAAGTGATATGGAATTACAAGATTTAAGGATGACAAGAAGAAGATTCACAAGGCATCTAAGATCCCTGAGGGTCATGAGTAGGCTGGACGGGTTTTTAGTTAATGAGAATTGGCTAAGACAGGACATGGCTTGGACCTAAGTTGGACTAGACAAGGCCGAATCAGGTCACTGTCCAGTCAGCTTTAATTATAAGATAAAAAAATTGGAACCAAAGCATTTGAAGGTATTAGATCTTTGGCTTCAGATAAAGGAATATATTGTGTTAGTTGAGAACATATGGAAGAGCCAATGATTAACAGGCTATGCAAGTAAAAGAATTATGGATAAACTAAAGGATGTGAAGTATGGTATCAAGTAATGGAACAAACAGGTGCCTCGAGAGTTAATATATGAGAAGAAACAATTGAAAAATGAACTGAAAAGGCTGGAGTTACAAGCTGAACAAGAGACATCAGCTGGTGACAACATAATTTATCTACTGGATCTGGAAGAACTTAGAGGCATACTGGAAAACATAACAAAAAAAACTGAATAGTGTGACATATCAGAAATCCAGGATGGATCGGCTACAACAAAGGGATGCCAACACAATCTCTTTTCGTAGGTAGATTAACATCTATTGGAAAAGGAACACCATCAACGAAGTGTGGGATAATGAAGTCTTGCTAGAGGAACCTAAAATGGTAAAAGACTGCTTCATGAACAATTTTGCTACCAGATTTAGTAAAACGCTATGGAACCGACCCACAACAGCAAACATGAACTTTAAGGTATTATCTACACATTCTAAACAGCAACTAACTCTGCCTTTCTCAGAACAGGAAATAATTCAGCCATTAAGTGTTGTGTTAACAAGAAGAGTCCGGGGACGGATGGGATATACTTTAAATTTATCAAACACTTCCTACCACTGATGAAAGGTGATATTATCCAAATGATGACTACGTTTTACAAGAATAGCAAACTAGCTAGAGGAAGTAATGCAACGTTCATATCCCTGATTGCTAAAAATGATGAACCATTGGAGATGCAAGATTTCAGACAAATACTCTTATCGGAAGTATGCCAAAGATCATCACTAAAGTCCTTGCGAAAAGAATCAGTGGCATCCTTGGAGGAAACAATCTATGGAAATCATATGGCCTACAATAAAGGGAGGAGGCCATTAGATGGGGTAGTCATTGCAAATGAGGTGATGGATGAAACCAAAAAACTCAAAAAACAGACTCTAATGGAAAAGATGGAGTTTCCTCCCTGTTGGAGATGGTGGATTAGAGAGCTCATGGAATCTGCCTATGCTTTGGTTCTACTCAATGTAAGTACAGCAAAGGAGTTCTATCCTACACGGGGGCTAAGGCATTGTGATCCTACATCACTCTTCTTGTTTATCACAGCAGCACACGGATTGTCTAACATGATCAATACAACGAGAGAGACAAATCTATTCCATGCAGTGGAGGTTGGAAGGCAGAACATACCTATCTCTCATCTACAATTTACTGATGATCCGGTATTGTTTGGACAAGGATCATGGCAGACAGTATTAACATGGAAAGCCACTATTGTAAGCTTTTAACTAGTATCAGGACTTCGGATCAATTATCACAAGAGCCATCTAATAGGACTAAACATCCCACAACACAATATTGAGGAAATGTCTCTGTACATGGGATGCAGAATTGTCGATCTACCATTTAAATACTTAGGATTGACAGTTGGTGCAAACCTTGGAAGAACACTCACATGGAAACCAATAATAGAGAAGTGTGACAGGAAAAATGGAAACACAAGCATATCTCAATGGGAGGAAAACTGGTGATGCAAAATTCTGTGATGAATGCACTTCCATCCTACTTTCTCAGTCTCTATAAAGCTCCAAATGCTGTGATTAAACAGCTGATTAGGAGGCAAAGGTCCATCTCTTGAGGAAGTACACAGGAAAAAAACAATATGGCTTGGGTGGCTTGGGGAAAGATAACAGAACCTACAAACAAAGAGGGAATGTGAGTGAGACATTTAGTGGCCTTTGATGAGGCCCTGGTGGGGTAAGGGGGAGACATAATTCTCAGAGGTGAAAACAACTTGCTACAAAGTACATTGAGATCTAGATATGTATATCAAGGGGTGTTAGCAGTGGGGAATTTAAACGAACTTAAATCACCAACAGTTCAGACCAACAACTGGAGGGGCAGATGTAGACGGAGAGCTTATGCCTCTAAGTGATGGAAGAACACACAAGATACCCTAAGTGCGCCTTGGTTTTGGCAGAACATGAAGATCAAGATGGGATCTGGTGTTGGGGTGTGTTTGTTGGCTGGATCAATGGACTGGCAATATAACCGTAGCTGAACGATTTTCATTATTATATTGCACTACCATTAATAAAAAGATACGTGTGGCTAACTCTGGAATCTGTCAAGGCAATAGATGTCATTGGCAATGGGATTGGAGAAGAAACCTAAGAGGAAACAAGCCTAATGAATTTTCTGAACTTTCCATCTTATTGTAGGATATGGCTCAACAACACCAAGGAAGAGATATGTATACATTCCTAAGGAGCAAAGATGGCAACTACATGGTGAAGGAGGCATACTAACACATCACGAATGCTACGGCACAACCATTCACCAAGGAAGAAACATAGGAGCTACAGATGGTCCGGAACAAGGCAACGCCAAAAAAGGTTAGGGTCCATGCCTGAAAATTATCACAAAATGCACTGCCAACCCAAAAAAGGCTACAAGAAAGATGTTATTCTTGAAGGATAGGAGATTAACTGCTGCCTGTGCAAAACTAACCAAGAAACAGTGGAGCATGTGTTTTATGAATGTAGGTTCACATGACAGGTCTGGGAGCTAATCAAGTGCTGGTTTGAAGGAAGTAGTTGACGTGCTAATAGTGCAAACGGAGTCCCCAGATTATCATTGCACGTAGCCAGCAAACCTCCTCATGCTGCACCAAAAGATTGGACAGCCATCTGGTTAGCTGTAATGTGGCAAACTTGGAAAGTCAGGAATTGTGTAGAGGAATACCTGGATGTGAATGAAAACATTCTAGAGTGCCACTACCTTTCCTTACTCACTTAATGATTGGTTGATTCATCCAATAACATGTATGGAAGTAACATATTGAGCTGCAAATCACAGGGCACGTATACTGTTAGTGTTATGTCCTAAGGCCAATCACCTTAGGCCTATGTATTAACGCTTTAATGTTGTATATATGATTGTAGCAACCTTCACTACTTATTTATTTATAACATATAAAATAGTGAAGCCTAGCA